>OU744724.1:36294983-36519538 GCA_916613615.1 Steromphala cineraria | reverse complement strand
ACCAATAAAGATATGTTCATATTCTTTCCACCAGTGTGTAGAGGAGAGAATTGTCTTCATTTGCATATATTATTTGTTTATGAGCAATGGTAAAGAAATGGTGAGCGATGCGACATCTGTTGCAAATATCAAACTTTATCTCAAGAAATAGATAATTTAGCTTAATACTCGATTACTGTTAATATTTTTATAATGAGGTACTACACAAAGTATTTGTGTCTTTAACAAGCGCATCCATTGATGTATAGTATGTTAACCCTTACGATGCGGCTATATATTTTTGCTCTACTAGCCCACGTGGCGACATTGTTTTGTCCGGAGCGCGTGTGAACGATGTCTTATATTTCGCTTGCCGCTTCTTCATTTCTGTGCGCGCATAGGCAAATGATACATGGAAATAAAGACAATTCTTTTCTCTATAAGTTGATATAAAAATTATAAAATTATCGCTAATGGTTCGTGAGTTATGAGTGCCGCAAGATGCGCGAGTTAATTACAAGTTCAATTAGCGAACGCCGGAGCGCAAGTAGAGCGCGCACCGCTTCTTCATTTCTGTTCGCGCATAGGCAAATGATACATGGAAATAAAGACAATTCTTTTCTCTACAAGTTGATATAAAAATTATAAAATTATCTCTAATGGTTCGTGAGGTATGAGTGCCGCAAGATGCGCGAGTTAATTACATGTTCAATTAGCGAACGCCGGAGCGCAAGTAGAGCGCGCACCGCTTCTTCATTTCTGTGCGCGCATAGACAAATGATACATGGAAAAAAAGACAATTCTTTTCTCTACAAGTTGACATAAAAATTATAAAAGTATCTCTAATGGTTCGTGAGATATGTCTGTTGTTGATTGATGACTTACGCATTTTGCAAATATACAGTTATCAAATGCATTCAGGGTTGACAATATTCAAAGGTCCGTAACTAAATGTAAATGAAGTAACTGAATTTATTGTTAATTTTTAAAAGATAGTGTATTCTTTTGGCTTTCTAATGATATATGGAACAATGATTTGTCTCCTGTCACTGATGAGTAACGACTTTTTTAACATACCTTTATCCTTAGCATTCAGAACGAAAGCAGAATTGACAATATTCAAAGGGCCGTAAATCAATGTAAAACAAATAAAGGAATTTACTGTTAAATTTTAAAAAATTCTATAGACTTTTGGCTTTCATATGATGTATAGAACAAAGAGTTATCGTACGCCTTTGATTCGCTACGATATTTCAAACATACCCACCAAAACACCACATGTCCAAAATGGAAAGTTTGACCTCTGACCCTGACCGGAAATGACTGTTCGCGAGCGATTTTATTCTTTTATCTTAAAGACCTTGCTAATGTATAATTCTCATGCAAAAATCATCAAATTCGTCTGGGAGGTTTTTTGAGTTATCTGCCCTTGAATATTGCAAAATGTGCAAACTTTGAAGATTTTTATAAAAAAAAACTATTTCGATTTTTTAAATTTTGAAACAAACTTGTTATAGGCCAATGTCTCAGCTACATCATGTGTAAGTTTCAACTTTCTAGTATCAGCAGTTGCCGAGTGGTGATTCCTGAAATGTGCCTGGGGTCGGACTTTTGAAAAAAATGCAGAAAATTCAAGATGGCGGCCAAACCACGTGACCTACGAATTTGCCATGATTTCGTTTTTTTGCAGCATTTTTGATTGCGCACAATTTAAAAAAAAAATTAGGTCTCTAAGTGCATTTTGAAAAAAAAATCAATGTTAAATTTTCGATTTTGGAATCGAACTGGACCTTTAACGTATGGGCCGAATTGTCCCAAAAGCTTATTGTGGCCATTCCTCAACAAGGTCTACCAGCCTGTGAAATTTTGCTTTGATAGCATCAGCCGTTTTGGCTGAAAGTTGTCCACAAAAATCGTGGAATAATAATAATAATAAAAAAAAAAAAATAAATAAACACGCCAATAACAATAAGGATTCAGCCTTATGGCTGAATCCTTAATAAACACGCCAATAACAATAAGGATTCAGCCTTATGGCTGAATCCTTAATAAACACGCCAATAACAATAAGGATTCAGCCTTATGGCTGAATCCTTAAATATAGTCGCAAAGCGACGACAAACGGATTCAGCGATGTATGGTGATGATATGTATGACAAATATATGCAATACATGTATGTATGAAGTCAATAGTTCGTTCAGACGAATTTTAAAAGTCACGATGGCAGTATTACCAAGGCCAAAAAGACTCTGTCAATTGCAAACGTAAATGTCATATTGAATAATTAGTGTATGTGCTTTGTGAAAAATACATTTCAAATCCCAATCCAAAATCATAATGCCAAAAATATGAGTTAATGCAATTAAATTTTCATGTTAGCAAAAGATGTAAAACCTAAAGTAAAATGTAACAAATACAATCTGCAAAAGTTTCTTGACTCATCCTGGTTTTGAACCCTGTTTTCCGTTGTATTGTTGAAAAATTGAGAACCAAATTAATCAAAGCAAACCAATTTAAATCTTATACTTGTTTTCAATTTCAAAACCAAAGCAAAGCCTAGCAATGTGAGTGTGAGCGCGTCAATGCCCGTGTTTTGCGAGAAAAGCATGCATCCCGCTTTTCAATCCATGAATGAACTCATTGACGACTACTTCGGGGGGTGTTGCATAAATGTTTTTCTTTTCATTTTCAAATGGAGGAATCTCGGCATAAAAAGACCAAACAGCAGTTGAGATGTGGGAAGAGATATGCATAAAAAATAACGAAAGACGTTTGCTGAGACGCTATGACTTGGTTGTTGGTTTGAAGGAAATTAGAAAAGGGATGCGCGGAGCCTCTCAATTTCGTTTACTATAAAAGTAAACAAAGCTTATAAGCGAGATTCAGAAGCTGCAAACATCATCTTTGCATGTAAAATACACTGACATCTTGATTCCTGGCACATTCAGGACATAACAGGGCGTGGAGGCACAGTTATTGAAAAATAGGAGGGGTGCTCTTTCAGACGCGTAATGATACACAAAATCTGCCATATATGGAGACACCTTATAAGGGTTGATACTACGATAGCGTAGTGAAAACCGATCTCCATGTAAATTTCTTACTATCAAAGTTGTGAACCCCCACCCTTCTTTCGCACTCGTTTCTCTTGAACGGGGTGGCGAAATTTCAAATGATTTATACCATTGCAAAGGGCGAAGAACCAGCTTCAATCCAATGTGTCATTTGTACATTTGAACGAAAAAGTAAAGAAACGGTAAACGAGGCTACATCTGTCTCAAATATCAAGTTTTATCTCGAGATGACTGAGGGTACTTGTCTTTCAGCATTGATATATCCCGAACCAATAAAGATATGTTCATATTCTTTCCACCAGTGTGTAGAGGAGAGAATTGTCTTCATTTGCATATATTATTTGTTTATGAGCAATGGTAAAGAAATGGTGAGCGATGCGACATCTGTTGCAAATATCAAACTTTATCTCAAGAAATAGATAATTTAGCTTAATACTCGATTACTGTTAATATTTTTATAATGAGGTACTACACAAAGTATTTGTGTCTTTAACAAGCGCATCCATTGATGTATAGTATGTTAACCCTTACGATGCGGCTATATATTTTTGCTCTACTAGCCCACGTGGCGACATTGTTTTGTCCGGAGCGCGTGTGAACGATGTCTTATATTTCGCTTGCCGCTTCTTCATTTCTGTGCGCGCATAGGCAAATGATACATGGAAATAAAGACAATTCTTTTCTCTATAAGTTGATATAAAAATTATAAAATTATCGCTAATGGTTCGTGAGTTATGAGTGCCGCAAGATGCGCGAGTTAATTACAAGTTCAATTAGCGAACGCCGGAGCGCAAGTAGAGCGCGCACCGCTTCTTCATTTCTGTTCGCGCATAGGCAAATGATACATGGAAATAAAGACAATTCTTTTCTCTACAAGTTGATATAAAAATTATAAAATTATCTCTAATGGTTCGTGAGGTATGAGTGCCGCAAGATGCGCGAGTTAATTACATGTTCAATTAGCGAACGCCGGAGCGCAAGTAGAGCGCGCACCGCTTCTTCATTTCTGTGCGCGCATAGACAAATGATACATGGAAAAAAAGACAATTCTTTTCTCTACAAGTTGACATAAAAATTATAAAAGTATCTCTAATGGTTCGTGAGATATGTCTGTTGTTGATTGATGACTTACGCATTTTGCAAATATACAGTTATCAAATGCATTCAGGGTTGACAATATTCAAAGGTCCGTAACTAAATGTAAATGAAGTAACTGAATTTATTGTTAATTTTTAAAAGATAGTGTATTCTTTTGGCTTTCTAATGATATATGGAACAATGATTTGTCTCCTGTCACTGATGAGTAACGACTTTTTTAACATACCTTTATCCTTAGCATTCAGAACGAAAGCAGAATTGACAATATTCAAAGGGCCGTAAATCAATGTAAAACAAATAAAGGAATTTACTGTTAAATTTTAAAAAATTCTATAGACTTTTGGCTTTCATATGATGTATAGAACAAAGAGTTATCGTACGCCTTTGATTCGCTACGATATTTCAAACATACCCACCAAAACACCACATGTCCAAAATGGAAAGTTTGACCTCTGACCCTGACCGGAAATGACTGTTCGCGAGCGATTTTATTCTTTTATCTTAAAGACCTTGCTAATGTATAATTCTCATGCAAAAATCATCAAATTCGTCTGGGAGGTTTTTGAGTTATCTGCCCTTGAATATTGCAAAATGTGCAAACTTTGAAGATTTTTATAAAAAAAACTATTTCGATTTTTTAAATTTTGAAACAAACTTGTTATAGGCCAATGTCTCAGCTACATCATGTGTAAGTTTCAACTTTCTAGTATCAGCAGTTGCCGAGTGGTGATTCCTGAAATGTGCCTGGGGTCGGACTTTTGAAAAAAATGCAGAAAATTCAAGATGGCGGCCAAACCACGTGACCTACGAATTTGCCATGATTTCGTTTTTTGCAGCATTTTTGATTGCGCACAATTTAAAAAAAAAATTAGGTCTCTAAGTGCATTTTGAAAAAAAAATCAATGTTAAATTTTCGATTTTGGAATCGAACTGGACCTTTAACGTATGGGCCGAATTGTCCCAAAAGCTTATTGTGGCCATTCCTCAACAAGGTCTACCAGCCTGTGAAATTTTGCTTTGATAGCATCAGCCGTTTTGGCTGAAAGTTGTCCACAAAAATCGTGGAATAATAATAATAATAAAAAAAAAAAAATAAATAAACACGCCAATAACAATAAGGATTCAGCCTTATGGCTGAATCCTTAATAAACACGCCAATAACAATAAGGATTCAGCCTTATGGCTGAATCCTTAATAAACACGCCAATAACAATAAGGATTCAGCCTTATGGCTGAATCCTTAAATATAGTCGCAAAGCGACGACAAACGGATTCAGCGATGTATGGTGATGATATGTATGACAAATATATGCAATACATGTATGTATGAAGTCAATAGTTCGTTCAGACGAATTTTAAAAGTCACGATGGCAGTATTACCAAGGCCAAAAAGACTCTGTCAATTGCAAACGTAAATGTCATATTGAATAATTAGTGTATGTGCTTTGTGAAAAATACATTTCAAATCCCAATCCAAAATCATAATGCCAAAAATATGAGTTAATGCAATTAAATTTTCATGTTAGCAAAAGATGTAAAACCTAAAGTAAAATGTAACAAATACAATCTGCAAAAGTTTCTTGACTCATCCTGGTTTTGAACCCTGTTTTCCGTTGTATTGTTGAAAAATTGAGAACCAAATTAATCAAAGCAAACCAATTTAAATCTTATACTTGTTTTCAATTTCAAAACCAAAGCAAAGCCTAGCAATGTGAGTGTGAGCGCGTCAATGCCCGTGTTTTGCGAGAAAAGCATGCATCCCGCTTTTCAATCCATGAATGAACTCATTGACGACTACTTCGGGGGGTGTTGCATAAATGTTTTTCTTTTCATTTTCAAATGGAGGAATCTCGGCATAAAAAGACCAAACAGCAGTTGAGATGTGGGAAGAGATATGCATAAAAAATAACGAAAGACGTTTGCTGAGACGCTATGACTTGGTTGTTGGTTTGAAGGAAATTAGAAAAGGGATGCGCGGAGCCTCTCAATTTCGTTTACTATAAAAGTAAACAAAGCTTATAAGCGAGATTCAGAAGCTGCAAACATCATCTTTGCATGTAAAATACACTGACATCTTGATTCCTGGCACATTCAGGACATAACAGGGCGTGGAGGCACAGTTATTGAAAAATAGGAGGGGTGCTCTTTCAGACGCGTAATGATACACAAAATCTGCCATATATGGAGACACCTTATAAGGGTTGATACTACGATAGCGTAGTGAAAACCGATCTCCATGTAAATTTCTTACTATCAAAGTTGTGAACCCCCACCCTTCTTTCGCACTCGTTTCTCTTGAACGGGGTGGCGAAATTTCAAATGATTTATACCATTGCAAAGGGCGAAGAACCAGCTTCAATCCAATGTGTCATTTGTACATTTGAACGAAAAAGTAAAGAAACGGTAAACGAGGCTACATCTGTCTCAAATATCAAGTTTTATCTCGAGATGACTGAGGGTACTTGTCTTTCAGCATTGATATATCCCGAACCAATAAAGATATGTTCATATTCTTTCCACCAGTGTGTAGAGGAGAGAATTGTCTTCATTTGCATATATTATTTGTTTATGAGCAATGGTAAAGAAATGGTGAGCGATGCGACATCTGTTGCAAATATCAAACTTTATCTCAAGAAATAGATAATTTAGCTTAATACTCGATTACTGTTAATATTTTTATAATGAGGTACTACACAAAGTATTTGTGTCTTTAACAAGCGCATCCATTGATGTATAGTATGTTAACCCTTACGATGCGGCTATATATTTTTGCTCTACTAGCCCACGTGGCGACATTGTTTTGTCCGGAGCGCGTAGTGAACGATGTCTTATATTTCGCTTGCCGCTTCTTCATTTCTGTGCGCGCATAGGCAAATGATACATGGAAATAAAGACAATTCTTTTCTCTATAAGTTGATATAAAAATTATAAAATTATCGCTAATGGTTCGTGAGTTATGAGTGCCGCAAGATGCGCGAGTTAATTACAAGTTCAATTAGCGAACGCCGGAGCGCAAGTAGAGCGCGCACCGCTTCTTCATTTCTGTTCGCGCATAGGCAAATGATACATGGAAATAAAGACAATTCTTTTCTCTACAAGTTGATATAAAAATTATAAAATTATCTCTAATGGTTCGTGAGGTATGAGTGCCGCAAGATGCGCGAGTTAATTACATGTTCAATTAGCGAACGCCGGAGCGCAAGTAGAGCGCGCACCGCTTCTTCATTTCTGTGCGCGCATAGACAAATGATACATGGAAAAAAAGACAATTCTTTTCTCTACAAGTTGACATAAAAATTATAAAAGTATCTCTAATGGTTCGTGAGATATGTCTGTTGTTGATTGATGACTTACGCATTTTGCAAATATACAGTTATCAAATGCATTCAGGGTTGACAATATTCAAAGGTCCGTAACTAAATGTAAATGAAGTAACTGAATTTATTGTTAATTTTTAAAAGATAGTGTATTCTTTTGGCTTTCTAATGATATATGGAACAATGATTTGTCTCCTGTCACTGATGAGTAACGACTTTTTTAACATACCTTTATCCTTAGCATTCAGAACGAAAGCAGAATTGACAATATTCAAAGGGCCGTAAATCAATGTAAAACAAATAAAGGAATTTACTGTTAAATTTTAAAAAATTCTATAGACTTTTGGCTTTCATATGATGTATAGAACAAAGAGTTATCGTACGCCTTTGATTCGCTACGATATTTCAAACATACCCACCAAAACACCACATGTCCAAAATGGAAAGTTTGACCTCTGACCCTGACCGGAAATGACTGTTCGCGAGCGATTTTATTCTTTTATCTTAAAGACCTTGCTAATGTATAATTCTCATGCAAAAATCATCAAATTCGTCTGGGAGGTTTTTGAGTTATCTGCCCTTGAATATTGCAAAATGTGCAAACTTTGAAGATTTTTATAAAAAAAACTATTTCGATTTTTTAAATTTTGAAACAAACTTGTTATAGGCCAATGTCTCAGCTACATCATGTGTAAGTTTCAACTTTCTAGTATCAGCAGTTGCCGAGTGGTGATTCCTGAAATGTGCCTGGGGTCGGACTTTTGAAAAAAATGCAGAAAATTCAAGATGGCGGCCAAACCACGTGACCTACGAATTTGCCATGATTTCGTTTTTTGCAGCATTTTTGATTGCGCACAATTTAAAAAAAAAATTAGGTCTCTAAGTGCATTTTGAAAAAAAAATCAATGTTAAATTTTCGATTTTGGAATCGAACTGGACCTTTAACGTATGGGCCGAATTGTCCCAAAAGCTTATTGTGGCCATTCCTCAACAAGGTCTACCAGCCTGTGAAATTTTGCTTTGATAGCATCAGCCGTTTTGGCTGAAAGTTGTCCACAAAAATCGTGGAATAATAATAATAATAAAAAAAAAAAAATAAATAAACACGCCAATAACAATAAGGATTCAGCCTTATGGCTGAATCCTTAATAAACACGCCAATAACAATAAGGATTCAGCCTTATGGCTGAATCCTTAATAAACACGCCAATAACAATAAGGATTCAGCCTTATGGCTGAATCCTTAAATATAGTCGCAAAGCGACGACAAACGGATTCAGCGATGTATGGTGATGATATGTATGACAAATATATGCAATACATGTATGTATGAAGTCAATAGTTCGTTCAGACGAATTTTAAAAGTCACGATGGCAGTATTACCAAGGCCAAAAAGACTCTGTCAATTGCAAACGTAAATGTCATATTGAATAATTAGTGTATGTGCTTTGTGAAAAATACATTTCAAATCCCAATCCAAAATCATAATGCCAAAAATATGAGTTAATGCAATTAAATTTTCATGTTAGCAAAAGATGTAAAACCTAAAGTAAAATGTAACAAATACAATCTGCAAAAGTTTCTTGACTCATCCTGGTTTTGAACCCTGTTTTCCGTTGTATTGTTGAAAAATTGAGAACCAAATTAATCAAAGCAAACCAATTTAAATCTTATACTTGTTTTCAATTTCAAAACCAAAGCAAAGCCTAGCAATGTGAGTGTGAGCGCGTCAATGCCCGTGTTTTGCGAGAAAAGCATGCATCCCGCTTTTCAATCCATGAATGAACTCATTGACGACTACTTCGGGGGGTGTTGCATAAATGTTTTTCTTTTCATTTTCAAATGGAGGAATCTCGGCATAAAAAGACCAAACAGCAGTTGAGATGTGGGAAGAGATATGCATAAAAAATAACGAAAGACGTTTGCTGAGACGCTATGACTTGGTTGTTGGTTTGAAGGAAATTAGAAAAGGGATGCGCGGAGCCTCTCAATTTCGTTTACTATAAAAGTAAACAAAGCTTATAAGCGAGATTCAGAAGCTGCAAACATCATCTTTGCATGTAAAATACACTGACATCTTGATTCCTGGCACATTCAGGACATAACAGGGCGTGGAGGCACAGTTATTGAAAAATAGGAGGGGTGCTCTTTCAGACGCGTAATGATACACAAAATCTGCCATATATGGAGACACCTTATAAGGGTTGATACTACGATAGCGTAGTGAAAACCGATCTCCATGTAAATTTCTTACTATCAAAGTTGTGAACCCCCACCCTTCTTTCGCACTCGTTTCTCTTGAACGGGGTGGCGAAATTTCAAATGATTTATACCATTGCAAAGGGCGAAGAACCAGCTTCAATCCAATGTGTCATTTGTACATTTGAACGAAAAAGTAAAGAAACGGTAAACGAGGCTACATCTGTCTCAAATATCAAGTTTTATCTCGAGATGACTGAGGGTACTTGTCTTTCAGCATTGATATATCCCGAACCAATAAAGATATGTTCATATTCTTTCCACCAGTGTGTAGAGGAGAGAATTGTCTTCATTTGCATATATTATTTGTTTATGAGCAATGGTAAAGAAATGGTGAGCGATGCGACATCTGTTGCAAATATCAAACTTTATCTCAAGAAATAGATAATTTAGCTTAATACTCGATTACTGTTAATATTTTTATAATGAGGTACTACACAAAGTATTTGTGTCTTTAACAAGCGCATCCATTGATGTATAGTATGTTAACCCTTACGATGCGGCTATATATTTTTGCTCTACTAGCCCACGTGGCGACATTGTTTTGTCCGGAGCGCGTGTGAACGATGTCTTATATTTCGCTTGCCGCTTCTTCATTTCTGTGCGCGCATAGGCAAATGATACATGGAAATAAAGACAATTCTTTTCTCTATAAGTTGATATAAAAATTATAAAATTATCGCTAATGGTTCGTGAGTTATGAGTGCCGCAAGATGCGCGAGTTAATTACAAGTTCAATTAGCGAACGCCGGAGCGCAAGTAGAGCGCGCACCGCTTCTTCATTTCTGTTCGCGCATAGGCAAATGATACATGGAAATAAAGACAATTCTTTTCTCTACAAGTTGATATAAAAATTATAAAATTATCTCTAATGGTTCGTGAGGTATGAGTGCCGCAAGATGCGCGAGTTAATTACATGTTCAATTAGCGAACGCCGGAGCGCAAGTAGAGCGCGCACCGCTTCTTCATTTCTGTGCGCGCATAGACAAATGATACATGGAAAAAAAGACAATTCTTTTCTCTACAAGTTGACATAAAAATTATAAAAGTATCTCTAATGGTTCGTGAGATATGTCTGTTGTTGATTGATGACTTACGCATTTTGCAAATATACAGTTATCAAATGCATTCAGGGTTGACAATATTCAAAGGTCCGTAACTAAATGTAAATGAAGTAACTGAATTTATTGTTAATTTTTAAAAGATAGTGTATTCTTTTGGCTTTCTAATGATATATGGAACAATGATTTGTCTCCTGTCACTGATGAGTAACGACTTTTTTAACATACCTTTATCCTTAGCATTCAGAACGAAAGCAGAATTGACAATATTCAAAGGGCCGTAAATCAATGTAAAACAAATAAAGGAATTTACTGTTAAATTTTAAAAAATTCTATAGACTTTTGGCTTTCATATGATGTATAGAACAAAGAGTTATCGTACGCCTTTGATTCGCTACGATATTTCAAACATACCCACCAAAACACCACATGTCCAAAATGGAAAGTTTGACCTCTGACCCTGACCGGAAATGACTGTTCGCGAGCGATTTTATTCTTTTATCTTAAAGACCTTGCTAATGTATAATTCTCATGCAAAAATCATCAAATTCGTCTGGGAGGTTTTTGAGTTATCTGCCCTTGAATATTGCAAAATGTGCAAACTTTGAAGATTTTTATAAAAAAAACTATTTCGATTTTTTAAATTTTGAAACAAACTTGTTATAGGCCAATGTCTCAGCTACATCATGTGTAAGTTTCAACTTTCTAGTATCAGCAGTTGCCGAGTGGTGATTCCTGAAATGTGCCTGGGGTCGGACTTTTGAAAAAAATGCAGAAAATTCAAGATGGCGGCCAAACCACGTGACCTACGAATTTGCCATGATTTCGTTTTTTGCAGCATTTTTGATTGCGCACAATTTAAAAAAAAAATTAGGTCTCTAAGTGCATTTTGAAAAAAAAATCAATGTTAAATTTTCGATTTTGGAATCGAACTGGACCTTTAACGTATGGGCCGAATTGTCCCAAAAGCTTATTGTGGCCATTCCTCAACAAGGTCTACCAGCCTGTGAAATTTTGCTTTGATAGCATCAGCCGTTTTGGCTGAAAGTTGTCCACAAAAATCGTGGAATAATAATAATAATAAAAAAAAAAAAATAAATAAACACGCCAATAACAATAAGGATTCAGCCTTATGGCTGAATCCTTAATAAACACGCCAATAACAATAAGGATTCAGCCTTATGGCTGAATCCTTAATAAACACGCCAATAACAATAAGGATTCAGCCTTATGGCTGAATCCTTAAATATAGTCGCAAAGCGACGACAAACGGATTCAGCGATGTATGGTGATGATATGTATGACAAATATATGCAATACATGTATGTATGAAGTCAATAGTTCGTTCAGACGAATTTTAAAAGTCACGATGGCAGTATTACCAAGGCCAAAAAGACTCTGTCAATTGCAAACGTAAATGTCATATTGAATAATTAGTGTATGTGCTTTGTGAAAAATACATTTCAAATCCCAATCCAAAATCATAATGCCAAAAATATGAGTTAATGCAATTAAATTTTCATGTTAGCAAAAGATGTAAAACCTAAAGTAAAATGTAACAAATACAATCTGCAAAAGTTTCTTGACTCATCCTGGTTTTGAACCCTGTTTTCCGTTGTATTGTTGAAAAATTGAGAACCAAATTAATCAAAGCAAACCAATTTAAATCTTATACTTGTTTTCAATTTCAAAACCAAAGCAAAGCCTAGCAATGTGAGTGTGAGCGCGTCAATGCCCGTGTTTTGCGAGAAAAGCATGCATCCCGCTTTTCAATCCATGAATGAACTCATTGACGACTACTTCGGGGGGTGTTGCATAAATGTTTTTCTTTTCATTTTCAAATGGAGGAATCTCGGCATAAAAAGACCAAACAGCAGTTGAGATGTGGGAAGAGATATGCATAAAAAATAACGAAAGACGTTTGCTGAGACGCTATGACTTGGTTGTTGGTTTGAAGGAAATTAGAAAAGGGATGCGCGGAGCCTCTCAATTTCGTTTACTATAAAAGTAAACAAAGCTTATAAGCGAGATTCAGAAGCTGCAAACATCATCTTTGCATGTAAAATACACTGACATCTTGATTCCTGGCACATTCAGGACATAACAGGGCGTGGAGGCACAGTTATTGAAAAATAGGAGGGGTGCTCTTTCAGACGCGTAATGATACACAAAATCTGCCATATATGGAGACACCTTATAAGGGTTGATACTACGATAGCGTAGTGAAAACCGATCTCCATGTAAATTTCTTACTATCAAAGTTGTGAACCCCCACCCTTCTTTCGCACTCGTTTCTCTTGAACGGGGTGGCGAAATTTCAAATGATTTATACCATTGCAAAGGGCGAAGAACCAGCTTCAATCCAATGTGTCATTTGTACATTTGAACGAAAAAGTAAAGAAACGGTAAACGAGGCTACATCTGTCTCAAATATCAAGTTTTATCTCGAGATGACTGAGGGTACTTGTCTTTCAGCATTGATATATCCCGAACCAATAAAGATATGTTCATATTCTTTCCACCAGTGTGTAGAGGAGAGAATTGTCTTCATTTGCATATATTATTTGTTTATGAGCAATGGTAAAGAAATGGTGAGCGATGCGACATCTGTTGCAAATATCAAACTTTATCTCAAGAAATAGATATTTTAGCTTAATACTCGATTACTGTTAATATTTTTATAATGAGGTACTACACAAAGTATTTGTGTCTTTAACAAGCGCATCCATTGATGTATAGTATGTTAACCCTTACGATGCGGCTATATATTTTTGCTCTACTAGCCCACGTGGCGACATTGTTTTGTCCGGAGCGCGTGTGAACGATGTCTTATATTTCGCTTGCCGCTTCTTCATTTCTGTGCGCGCATAGGCAAATGATACATGGAAATAAAGACAATTCTTTTCTCTATAAGATGATATAAAAAATATAAAATTATCGCTAATGGTTCGTGAGTTATGAGTGCCGCAAGATGCGCGAGTTAATTACAAGTTCAATTAGCGAACGCCGGAGCGCAAGTAGAGCGCGCACCGCTTCTTCATTTCTGTTCGCGCATAGGCAAATGATACATGGAAATAAAGACAATTCTTTTCTCTACAAGTTGATATAAAAATTATAAAATTATCTCTAATGGTTCGTGAGGTATGAGTGCCGCAAGATGCGCGAGTTAATTACATGTTCAATTAGCGAACGCCGGAGCGCAAGTAGAGCGCGCACCGCTTCTTCATTTCTGTGCGTGCATAGACAAATGATACATGGAAAAAAAGACAATTCTTTTCTCTACAAGTTGACATAAAAATTATAAAAGTATCTCTAATGGTTCGTGAGATATGTCTGTTGTTGATTGATGACTTACGCATTTTGCAAATATACAGTTATCAAATGCATTCAGGGTTGACAATATTCAAAGGTCCGTAACTAAATGTAAATGAAGTAACTGAATTTATTGTTAATTTTTAAAAGATAGTGTATTCTTTTGGCTTTCTAATGATATATGGAACAATGATTTGTCTCCTGTCACTGATGAGTAACGACTTTTTTAACATACCTTTATCCTAAGCATTCAAAACGAAAGCAGAATTGACAATATTCAAAGGGCCGTAAATCAATGTAAAACAAATAAAGGAATTTACTGTCAAATTTTAAAAAATTCTATAGACTTTTGGCTTTCATATGATGTATAGAACAAAGAGTTATCGTACGCCTTTGATTCGCTACGATATTTCAAACATACCCACCAAAACACCACATGTCCAAAATGGAAAGTTTGACCTCTGACCCTGACCGGAAATGACTGTTCGCGAGCGATTTTATTCTTTTATCTTGAAGACCTTGCTAATGTCTAACTCTCATGCAAAAATCATCAAATTCGTCTGGGAGGTTTTTGAGTTATCTGCCCTTGAATATTGCAAAATGTGCAAACTTTGAAGATTTTTATAAAAAAAACTATTTCGAATTTTTGAATTTTGAAACAAACTTGTTATAGGCCAATGTCTCAGCTACATCATGTGTAAGTTTCAGCTTTCTAGTATCAGCAGTTGCCGAGTGGTGATTCCTGAAAGGTGCCTGGGGTCGGACTTTTGAAAAAAATGCAGAAAATTCAAGATGGCGGCCAAACCACGTGACCTACGAATTTGCCATGATTTCGTTTTTTGCAGCATTTTTGATTGCGCACATTTTTAAAAAAAAATTTGGTCTCTAAGTGCATTTTGAAAAAAAAATCAATGTTAAATTTTCGATTTTGGAATCGAACTGGACCTTTAATGTATGGACCGATTTGGCCCAAAAGCTTATTGTCGCCATTCCTCAACAAGCTCTACCAGCCTGTGAAATTTGGCTTCAATAGCATCAGCCGTTTGGGCTGAATCCTGCTCACAAAATTCTGGGAACAATAAAAATAATAAACACGCCAATAACAATAAGGATTCAGCTTTTCAAGCTGAATCCTTAATAAACACGCCAATAACAATAAGGATTCAGCTTTTCAAGCTGAATCCTTAAATATAGTCGCAAAGCGACGATTACAGGATTCAGCCAAATATATGAGTGCTTGAGGCCATTTGTAGCAACTTTGGCATGATTTATTTTTTAAGGGGGGGAAAAGCTGTTTTGAGGTCACATCTTCCATACCCACCATTTCAAGTGCACATAACTCGAACACTTGAATTGATATCTGCCTGAAATTCTCAGAGCTGACAGACAAGAAGTCAGACTGCAGGGATAAAGGGAGAGAAGGGAACAGAGGGCAGAGGACGAAGAAATATACTTGAAAATCCATTTTTTTTTTTTTTTTTTTTTTTTTTTTTTTATAAGTCCAGACTTCATTGGCCATTTGCGGTGTTGCCCTGCCCTTGGGAAGGATTTTTATCAAATAAAATCGAAAAAAGTGCTTTTTTTTCCAAGCCATTTTTTCCAAGAAAAAAAAATTAGCGATTTTGTTATTTCATCTTAAAGACCTTGACAATGTCTAACTCTCATGCAAAAATTATCAAATTCCCTGGCTAGGTTTTTGAGTTATCTGCCCTCGAAATTTACGATTTCTAGAAGTTGCTCAACTTTGAATGGTCACAGCAGAAAAAGTACTAACGTTAGGACTTTCTAGAAGTCACATTAAGAACTACAATGCTTCAGCTACATTGAGTCTAAATTTCAGCTCTTTAGTGCAAGTGTCTTCAGAGAAGAAGATTGTCAAAGGCGGGTGGGGTCGGCAACGGTAAAAGCAAAATTTCAAAAATGCAAAGTTTGACCCCTCCTCGTGACCGGAAATGACTGTTCGCGAGCGATTTTCTTTTTTCAATTTGAAGACCTTGGTCATGTCTAGCTCTCATGCAAAAATCATGAAATTCGTCGGTCAGGTTTTTGAGTTACCTGCCCTTGAAAATTGACATTTTTAAAAATTGTCAAACTTTGAAAGGCTATTACACACAAAGTATTTTGAATTTTCAAATTTTATTACAAACTTGTTAGAGGCCAATGTATTAGCTACATTATATGTAAATTTCAGCTTTCAGGTATCAGTAGTTACCGAGTGGTGAATCGCCAAGTATGCATGGGGTCGGACTTTTGTCAAATGTGCTTAAAATCAAGATGGCGGCCAAACCACGTGACCTGCGAATTTGTCATGATTGCATTTTTTTCATTATTTTTGATTGCGCATCTTTTAAAAAAAGTTTTAGGTCTCTAAGTGCATTTTGAAAAAAAAGTCAATGTTAAATTTTGGACTTTGGATTCGAACTGGACCTTTAATGTACGGACCGATTTGGCCCAAAAGCTTATTGTCGCCATTCCTCAACAAGGTCTACCAGCCTGTGAAATTTGGCTTTGATAGCATCAGCCGTTTGGGCTGAAAGTTGACCACAAAATTCGTGGAATAATAAAAAAAAAAAACACGCCAATAACAATAAGGATTCAGCTTGAAGAGCTGAATCCTTAATAATCTTCGAAAATATTGGCTTTTTAAGGATGTATTTTGCATATCTTGGTGAAATTAGACTTAAGGAAGGGTCCTAGACGTTTTTGGCAAATTTAGACTTGATTGGGCTCTTATTGCCATTCCAATGGATTTTGAAGGAAATTTTGCAATATAGTCGCAAAGCGACGATTACAGGATTCAGCCAAATATATGAGTGCTTGAGGCCATTTGTAGCAACTTTGGCATGATTTATTTTTTAAGGGGGGGAAAAGCTGTTTTGAGGTCACATCTTCCATACCCACCATTTCAAGTGCACATAACTCGAACACTTGAATTGATATCTGCCTGAAATTCTCAGAGCTGACAGACAAGAAGTCAGACTGCAGGGATAAAGGGAGAGAAGGGAACAGAGGGCAGAGGACGAAGAAATATACTTGAAAATCCATTTTTTTTTTTTTTTTTTTTTTTTTTTTTTTATAAGTCCAGACTTCATTGGCCATTTGCGGTGTTGCCCTGCCCTTGGGAAGGATTTTTATCAAATAAAATCGAAAAAAGTGCTTTTTTTTCCAAGCCATTTTTTCCAAGAAAAAAAAATTAGCGATTTTGTTATTTCATCTTAAAGACCTTGACAATGTCTAACTCTCATGCAAAAATTATCAAATTCCCTGGCTAGGTTTTTGAGTTATCTGCCCTCGAAATTTACGATTTCTAGAAGTTGCTCAACTTTGAATGGTCACAGCAGAAAAAGTACTAACGTTAGGACTTTCTAGAAGTCACATTAAGAACTACAATGCTTCAGCTACATTGAGTCTAAATTTCAGCTCTTTAGTGCAAGTGTCTTCAGAGAAGAAGATTGTCAAAGGCGGGTGGGGTCGGCAACGGTAAAAGCAAAATTTCAAAAATGCAAAGTTTGACCCCTCCTCGTGACCGGAAATGACTGTTCGCGAGCGATTTTCTTTTTTCAATTTGAAGACCTTGGTCATGTCTAGCTCTCATGCAAAAATCATGAAATTCGTCGGTCAGGTTTTTGAGTTACCTGCCCTTGAAAATTGACATTTTTAAAAATTGTCAAACTTTGAAAGGCTATTACACACAAAGTATTTTGAATTTTCAAATTTTATTACAAACTTGTTAGAGGCCAATGTATTAGCTACATTATATGTAAATTTCAGCTTTCAGGTATCAGTAGTTACCGAGTGGTGAATCGCCAAGTATGCATGGGGTCGGACTTTTGTCAAATGTGCTTAAAATCAAGATGGCGGCCAAACCACGTGACCTGCGAATTTGTCATGATTGCATTTTTTTCATTATTTTTGATTGCGCATCTTTTAAAAAAAGTTTTAGGTCTCTAAGTGCATTTTGAAAAAAAAGTCAATGTTAAATTTTGGACTTTGGATTCGAACTGGACCTTTAATGTACGGACCGATTTGGCCCAAAAGCTTATTGTCGCCATTCCTCAACAAGGTCTACCAGCCTGTGAAATTTGGCTTTGATAGCATCAGCCGTTTGGGCTGAAAGTTGACCACAAAATTCGTGGAATAATAAAAAAAAAAAACACGCCAATAACAATAAGGATTCAGCTTGAAGAGCTGAATCCTTAATAATAAACACGCCAATAACAATAAGGATTCTGCCCTTTGGGGCAGAATCCTTAATAATAAACACGCCAATAACAATAAGGATTCAGCCTTATGGCTGAATCCTTAATAATAATAATGATTCGAATGGTAGCTAGTGAATATTTCAGTAAGATAAATGATAAGGCAAAACATTTGCCCCTAAAAACAAACAATTTGCCCCTATATAAAATAGTGTTAAGCTACATTAAATAAGTTTGATAAATTCCAATAAATAAAAAAGTCGACATAGTTGATTATTCAGTATATAGAGTCTTTGATCAAGTCTAACCCAACCTGACGTAATTTTTTTTAAATTGAAGATACATGTATGCATCATCATGCTCGCAATAATGCTAGTATAATATGATGTTGTTTTTAAAATGATCTTCCTAAATGCTTTCAAAGTATGTAATGATGTTACAAAAGACACGTGCTGGCCTACCTTCCAACGTTTCCTCGAGAAAATACGACGAGCTCGCTCAAAGTAGTTAACTGTAGTTAGGTAGTTCGTAGCACTTATGCGCATCTCCCATTGTCATATGAAATTTGATCCTGATGACGTCACCTAATGACATGCAATACTCTCCAACACATGCATATGTGCTTCGCCGTCAACTGGCGGATATTCTTTGTGTGCATTTGACATTATTTTGAAACATCTAAATGATTATGAAAACTGTTGTACTGAAAGGCGATTACGTCTGTTTGTAAACAAAGCGATCAAGCCATACTACATGACACATTGGATAGAGAGTTCGGCAAACTATTGGGCTATCTATTTCATAAAATGAATTATTTGACTTTTATGTTATAAATTATGAGCAACATCGAAACTTAGCGACAACGTTGATATTTATTCTAATCTTTCGTCGAGGAATATTATGGGATAGGGACCATTCATTTTAGCAATGTGAAACAATGGCATTATTCTAATTTCTAATATTATTTATCCTCTTCGAAATTGTGAAAAATGTTTTTACCACAACTATGTTGAAACCAAGAACATATGAAAGGTAAAATTTTAAAAAAAAATAAAAGATATTGAAGATGATCATTATCAAATTTGTTATGCAAAATAGAAAGTTCTTATTTTCGTTAAAGGCCGAGATATTATTACTGAATTCAGCATTGTTATCTTTTGGAATGGACATATGCAAATTACTCAAACTTGTTCTTTGAGTTATCGAAAAATTATAAGAATTTTCTATAAATATTGTCAGAAAATTAAGAAATACGTTTTCCGGCCCCAGGAAAATGGACAATGCTTATACATGTATGTATGGCTGGTCTAAATACATGTAATCAGATAGAAGGTATCCAAACGTATACCTTTGGGGGATCTGTAATGAAGTGTAGCAGAATTAACAATCTTATGCCAACTAGATTCGTTTCGAATGGTCAATATTAATTGTCAATTATGTTTTAACATTTTTTGCTCGAGGAATTTGGTTTCCACGATCCAATGTAATGTATGCCATTAGTGAATTCTAATTTGCCCATATTCACTTCATACCATTGAACTACAGAGGACATGTATGACGCATATTAGTGTAACAAGGTGGGAATCACAGTTATTACTTATCATCTGATCTTTATGATTATAAGGATTGTAATTAATTATTATAAAGAATGTTTTCCCTTTGAAATGACTGGCCCCTTCATCCATCCGGGTATCTTGCACATTTCTCTTCTGACACACATATTTGAATATGCAGATAAAGATCATCCATGCAGTGTTGGGGCGGGCGAATCTGATGTCGAAAGACTGTTCAATACACATGTTTTTGGTCAATTAAGTCCATTTCCCTTTGAATTTCGGTAAACAAAATTTGGCTGTGTTCTGATGAGCTGTTCTTTGGTCAGGAAAACGTATAAAAACTATGTTTCATTGATTTTGAGTTTTATATCCGAACTACCTACTGTAGTGTAGAGTGAATGCGACGGCGGTAGAGCATAAACAAAGGGAAGTAACTCTGTTTGATCGCTTTTGGTTATAAAATTAAAGTGTGTTCAAGCATAGACGCAAACTTGGTAATATTCTTTAGTTTTTCACTTACAAATATGTCATGTAGTTATGTTCGGATGAAGTTTAAAGGGGCAGTAGCACGTTTTTAGGGGGAACATAAGGTGATGTCAGGAAAATGAAAATAAATGGTTCCAATCTAAAGACAATGTATTTAAACTAAATCAAGCAGTAATAAATCAAATATGTAATGTAAAGTTAAGCCATGCGAGTCCTTTTCTTACAGAAAACGAATTAAAGGTGTCCACACAAAAATGGCTGCCAATGGATTTTATGTGTATCTTTATGATTTGTTCTCCGACTATGGGTGATTGGTTTGTGTAATGAAATTTTTGACACTATCAAAGTGATGCCTTTAGCATTAACGTATAATTATCAGTGAAAAATTGAAAATATAAAATTGTCAAAAAACGTGCTACTGCCCCTTTAAAGGAAAATTCCTGTAAGATTTCAGTTTCATTCTAGCAAAAGTTTGAGCTATTAAACACATTCTCACAAATATTTAATTATAGCTTTCAACGAGTTAAGCCTTTACAGAATGTAAACCTTCGTCTTTAAACGATTACGGGGGTCGCCATTGACGTCATCGAAACACCACAAGAAATCGATGAAAGGAGCTAACATTATAAACTCCGTACATCTTTGTGCTGTGGAACTTTCGTGCTTCAAATGACAAGAATTGCTGAATGTGTGCGCTGCGCACTTTGTTCAAGGGACAGTAGCCCGTTTTATACATAGATGCAATATATGGTTATGCCAGGAAGATGTAAATAAATCGTTTCAATTGAAAGACAATGTACTTAAACTAACTGATGTAGTAATAAATCAAATATATAATGTAAAGTTCAGCAATGCGATACCTTTCTTACACAAAAAGAATTTAAGGTGTTCACACAAAAATGGCCTCCAATGGATTTTATGTGAATCTTCTTTTTTTTGTCCTCTGACTGTGGATGATTGGCTTGTGTAATGAGATTTTTTACACTGTCAAAATAATACATTTAGCAATAACTTACAATTATCAGTGCAAATTTTGAAATATAGAATTATCAAAAAACGTGCTACTGCCCCTTTCAAAGGCAAGAAAATCCTATTTTTGCAATGCATTCATAAAGCCTTGGCAAATTTACGTGAGGCAACGCGGGGGTTGTTCATTCATGAATGTCGATGCAGCAAAACATAGAATGCACAAGAGACACAGAGACAGCTCAGTGCGAGCAAGCCCCTGTTCTTATTAGCCATGTTTCTGGGGTTCCGGCAGATTGCCCTAGCGGCAACAAGATGCATCTCGAGATATCTCCCTTATAATCAGCCAATAAATACAAGTCTTGGATACCTTTGACTGGGATTAAACAAAACGGTCATAATAAAGTCATAAAGGATTGCCTTGTTAAATTGGCGCCGTTGTGGCTAGACGTGTTTGTTGAACGTGATAATCTGATGGTCTGTTTGCTGAATCTCACATAACATACACTGACTATTATTTCCGACGGTTACAAATAGCACATCGTTTATATTTTTACGTGAAAAAAACGATTTTTTTCTACACTCTAAAACCTACAAAATATTTAATTTGTGTGAGTTTACTGCAATATAAAGATATATTCTATAGAGACCATTAGAAGGTGGATGATTTGAAAGGAAAGAAAAAGTATGTTAATTATTATGATATTTTTACTATTATGAAAAGATAGACACCACAGTGGATAATCCATAGTAAGTTATGATCAATCGCCGTATTTTGACAACACATATCAAGAATAAAAAAAATAATTAAAATCTGTTTTATTCATTTCATTTCAGTAGGTGTACAAGGTAGTACATAATACAAATGTCAGTGAAGCATAAAATATAGGTATTTAGTCATTGTTTTAAAATATACATGAGAGCTTTCCATTTAGCATGGAAGGAAGACAAAGTATTGTTTTTACAAGCTATAATTTTTTCCACATTGAAAACATCCTTGACAATGCTAACAAAACTGTCAATTGAAAACTTGGTTTTCTTAATACTTGGGACATGTTTATATTTTTTCGCCATGAGGATGATATGTGATGCCAGAAGGCTGACAGAACTGTTGCAAAATAAAATATCTAACTCTGAAATGGCAATATTAGCATGTGTTATATGTTGGTTCATAAAGATTCCAACTTTTCTCCAGTAGTCATGCACTTTTTTGCATTTAATGAAAACATGCTGTAGACTTTCAGGTTCAGATTCACAAAAAGAGCAAATATTAGTTTGAATTAAATTCATTTTCAACAACTCCTTTCTAGTATAAATTGCTCTGTTAATCCAAGAGTTTTACATCTTTAGTACAGTTTCTATATCTTGTAAACACTACATTCCATTCAATCTCTAAATCAAGTTCATTTTGCCATTTTTGACACACTTTCAGTGGAGTGTCATTAGCAATCAATTCATCATAGAAATTTCTACATCCTTTTTGTTGAGAAAGTAAATCTTGAAGAGTTTGGCTTAAAGGGGCAGTTAGCACGTTTTTAGGGGGAATATTAGGTGATGTCAGGAAAATGAAAATTAATGGTTCCAATTGAAAGACAATGTATTTAAACTAAATGGAGCAGTAATAATTCAAATATATAATGTGAAGTTTAGCTATCATGCGATTCCTTTTCCTTACAGAAAATGAGTTAAAGGTGTTCACAAAAAATGGCCGCCAATGGATTTTATGTGAATCTTCATAATTCGTCCATTGACTATGGCTGGCTGGCCTGTGTAATGAGATTAATTACACAATCAAAATAATATATAAAGCAATAACATACAATTAAAAGTGAAAATTTTGAAATATAAAATTTTGAAAAAACGTGCTACTGCCCCTTTAAGAGGTTTTGTTTCTGCTGTTGATTAGATAAAAGAGTGTTTTTCCATATTTTGGGGATGTTCAATAATATATTATTGTACTCAAGAATTGAAGAATAAAAATTATATTTACCAGTGGTTGATCTATTCAAGAAATATAAGGTTGCGATTCGTATTGAAAATGCATCAATGTTATATTTGTGATCACACTGTTTTGCATACTATATTCCGCATATTGCTACAGTCACATCCACCAAAGAGAATCCGACAATCAAATCGACTCACCGTTTCATAAAGTTCAAGTACAGAGTATTTCTTAGATGCTTTTGGCCTTTTTCATAAATGAGAATTTCCCATAAATCCTTTTTGTTTGAAGGAGGTCTGTTTCCAGACATTATTGTAGATACAAAAATGGAGACAAGCCCGGCATGGGCGGGACCAGTCACGCTCTAATGAGTTTTCAAAGCGTTTGCCTGTTAATTTCGGCGGCATTTTCAAAACCGAGTATGAAATGCTGATTGAAAGTCTACTTTATATGTATATTGTCTCTACCCTATGTTCAATGCATTCCCATAGATAATGGTACTTGAGAAAACGATCTACCATTCTTAGAAACATACATTACATAAGCTCTTTTACTGATCAAAATTGAAAACTAAATAAAGATTTGTAATGATTACTTGTATAGGAAGCCGATTGAGCATCATCAATTATCACACTAGAAAAACGAAACACAAGGTTTAAACACAACATTTATTAAATACAACAAAATAGCATTCATCTTACAAAAGAGACAAAGACAAGTTACTCTGGCATGCCATTTATACACATCGACAGGAATAGAACAATAACTTGTATATTCACATCCTCTTACTAAATAAAAATCATTCCGAACAGTATACTTCAGTCTCTTGAAATAAAGCATCACATTTCATCAAATTACATTACAATTACAACATCATTCACAAACAGTTCATTAATTTAGGAATTTACGTCAATTTAAATCAATTGCAACTTTAAATAGATCCAATCTCATTGAAATCAAATCTTAGATTCTCTCTCTTGTTTCATATTATGTTGTTACTTGTCACCAATCTAAGATCTGACGCAATCCCGTAGAGAACCATGTCCAGGTGAACTTTGAACAGGAAATGACCCCGAATTTGACAGTCAATCAGTTTGTAGGGTCGGTCCTGATGCGACCAATCAGATTCCATCTTCCTCCGTCATTTCGGCGTATCGATAAAATAATTAACCCCGCTAATAGATGCTTTATAATAATTCATATAACAAAATCGACACATATAGGTGCACAGGCTTTGGTGTGTCTGGCTATCCATTGTACATCACTGTGTCTACACATGGAAATAAGCTACCGAGGGCTGCATGAGCGCGTCGGCATTGCAAGGGGCTTACTAGATTTGCAACCCAACTAGAACCGCTGTTTTGGAAAAAAAATCCGTTTTGTTAACTTATGACCGAGTTTTGTAATAACCATAAAAGTTTCATTACATATGTTATGTTTAAAAGCGGATATGTCACTGACACTGACAAAACGCTTCTGAATTCTTTAAAAAGCTATAAAAATCCGGAAATTTGTTGATAATCAAGTATATAAGGTACGTGAAAAGATAGAATAGAATTCAAGATCCATAATGATCAGCATTTCATGGTGAATTTTTTATAATAGCTGTATGCATTTTACGGGCCTGAATTTGAGTAGTATTTTCAAGAACTCAATTTAAACTCTTCTTTTAAACTAATCTTCATATCCTGCAAATCTCACCGCAAAACGTGTGACTAAGATGTTTTGAGAAAACAATATAATTATCAGTTAATTAAAGATTAAGGTTGTACTTCAAAGAAACAAATATTGGTATTTCATGAATTTTTCTCAATCTTGTATCCTTTGCTTTCGATCATAGTCTAGATTGTAATGTATCATAGGATTATTAATTTTACAACACGTATAATATGCACAAGATTTACAGAAATATCGTATCTAGTTTCCGATTATCTGAAATTTGATCATATTTTAATAATTCTGACGACAAGGATGTTAACAAACATACTGCTTTCATGTTGATGTAGCAAATCAAGCGTACCCAAACATTCAGAAAACCTCGGCATTTTCCGCGTTACATAGAAAAGCGATGCTGTTTGAACCTTTAATCTACTTTCACAACTTTGAAAGCGCAACCCCGACGGGTTGAAATCTTACTTCCGGTGGACACGGACCTCTACGGGATTCCGTCAGATCGTAGATGAGTGACCAGTAGGTTCACTACCTGGAAAGCAACATTTGTGATGTTTAAACCAACAGACCAGGGGATTATACTGGTCGACTGCATCTTGCGAACAATAAAGGTTCTGTGTTATCTTAACCATATGGGTGATACTAAATTTTGAACTGGTAAATAAATGTTAAACGCATGTAATTTAATCTGTATTTAGATCCAGATGGTACAGGAAAGGGGATTGGTAAACATTGTACATTATTTCACATTCTTACATTTTCGCATTATGGATTTGTATATCCAACCGTATTTCGCATTCTCGCATTCATACACTTTTACTATGTCACTCTCCTATGGAGGAATAAAGTACATGATAATGATGATACGTGGCAATAAAATACTGCCAATTGTAACGAATGGTTGTGAAATTTGGGGCTACACTTATAGAACATGTATTGAAAAGATTTAGAGTGAATAAAAGGTTTTTGTGTGTAAGTACATCATGTGCTTAACTTGGAGAAATTGACAGATGTAATTTGTGTGTGCATTATCAGTGTTGTTCCTAGATGGGGTCCTTGGGAAATTTGCCTAGCTTTTTTGCTTGGTGTCTCTTTAAATTTTGAGAATTAAGATACTTCTACTTTTGTAAAGGGTTCCCATTTCAGAATTGGCCGAAATGACCTCCTTGGTTGATCCACCTATGAACTGGCATGATTATTCAAAGTGTATTACATATTGGTGTCAAGTTGACGGTATGGACCGAAATAGATACCAAATTGCAAGCTATAAGATGTTGAAAGTTTATGAAAATTAAGTTTTCGCATGTTAGAATGCTGTCACTGTCACGATGAATATCATCTCACTCACTCCACGCAGCAATCGCCGACGGTAAAAAGGAACGTTTATGCAATACTGTAGCATAAAAATGAATTTGTGAATTATTATTAGATGTTCGGGTATAGCAGTTTGAGATGTCGGAGATTGCTGGTGGAACCAGTGGCGATAAGTATTCTGGTGTCAGCAGCTCGTCGAAACGTCAATTAATTAATTTTCAATTAATATAGTGAGTAGCAATCAATAATCACTCCGTGACATCAGTAAGTAGTGAGCGAAACTTCATCGTTCTCATAATAAGTATTGAGTCAAACATCAGCCGATTTCGTTAGGTAGTTCACATTTCTGTAAAACCCAACGTTTTAATCCATTAAAACAACATAAGTTGCCTTCGGTGAAACTTCAAAGGGTTTTTACTGTAATAACAAATGTTGCTTTCCAGGTACGACACCGACCAGGGTTCACTACCTGGAAAGCAACATTTGTGATGTTTAAACCAACAGACCAGGGGATTATACTGGTCGACTGCATCTTGCGAACAATAAAGGTTCTGTGTTATCTTAACCATATGGGTGATACTAAATTTTGAACTGGTAAATAAATGTTAAACGCATGTAATTTAATCTGTATTTAGATCCAGATGGTACAGGAAAGGGGATTGGTAAACATTGTACATTATTTCACATTCTTACATTTTCGCATTATGGATTTGTATATCCAACCGTATTTCGCATTCTCGCATTCATACACTTTTACTATGTCACTCTCCTATGGAGGAATAAAGTACATGATAATGATGATACGTGGCAATAAAATACTGCCAATTGTAACGAATGGTTGTGAAATTTGGGGCTACACTTATAGAACATGTATTGAAAAGATTTAGAGTGAATAAAAGGTTTTTGTGTGTAAGTACATCATGTGCTTAACTTGGAGAAATTGACAGATGTAATTTGTGTGTGCATTATCAGTGTTGTTCCTAGATGGGGTCCTTGGGAAATTTGCCTAGCTTTTTTGCTTGGTGTCTCTTTAAATTTTGAGAATTAAGATACTTCTACTTTTGTAAAGGGTTCCCATTTCAGAATTGGCCGAAATGACCTCCTTGGTTGATCCACCTATGAACTGGCATGATTATTCAAAGTGTATTACATATTGGTGTCAAGTTGACGGTATGGACCGAAATAGATACCAAATTGCAAGCTATAAGATGTTGAAAGTTTATGAAAATTAAGTTTTCGCATGTTAGAATGCTGTCACTGTCACGATGAATATCATCTCACTCACTCCACGCAGCAATCGCCGACGGTAAAAAGGAACGTTTATGCAATACTGTAGCATAAAAATGAATTTGTGAATTATTATTAGATGTTCGGGTATAGCAGTTTGAGATGTCGGAGATTGCTGGTGGAACCAGTGGCGATAAGTATTCTGGTGTCAGCAGCTCGTCGAAACGTCAATTAATTAATTTTCAATTAATATAGTGAGTAGCAATCAATAATCACTCCGTGACATCAGTAAGTAGTGAGCGAAACTTCATCGTTCTCATAATAAGTATTGAGTCAAACATCAGCCGATTTCGTTAGGTAGTTCACATTTCTGTAAAACCCAACGTTTTAATCCATTAAAACAACATAAGTTGCCTTCGGTGAAACTTCAAAGGGTTTTTACTGTAATAACAAATGTTGCTTTCCAGGTACGACACCGACCAGGGTTCACTACCTGGAAAGCAACATTTGTGATGTTTAAACCAACAGACCAGGGGATTATACTGGTCGACTGCATCTTGCGAACAATAAAGGTTCTGTGTTATCTTAACCATATGGGTGATACTAAATTTTGAACTGGTAAATAAATGTTAAACGCATGTAATTTAATCTGTATTTAGATCCAGATGGTACAGGAAAGGGGATTGGTAAACATTGTACATTATTTCACATTCTTACATTTTCGCATTATGGATTTGTATATCCAACCGTATTTCGCATTCTCGCATTCATACACTTTTACTATGTCACTCTCCTATGGAGGAATAAAGTACATGATAATGATGATACGTGGCAATAAAATACTGCCAATTGTAACGAATGGTTGTGAAATTTGGGGCTACACTTATAGAACATGTATTGAAAAGATTTAGAGTGAATAAAAGGTTTTTGTGTGTAAGTACATCATGTGCTTAACTTGGAGAAATTGACAGATGTAATTTGTGTGTGCATTATCAGTGTTGTTCCTAGATGGGGTCCTTGGGAAATTTGCCAAATTTAACAACATAATATAAATAAGGGAGCGAATCAATGATTTGATTTTAATCAGATTGAAATAGATCAAATGTTAACATCATGACAACATCAATGCTACAAAGTACATTTTCAATTAAAGTTATCATTACACATACAAGAAACAATGAACATACTCACAAAACTGTAGCTCATGACCTCTCAATGGCAAATATGGTGAAAGGTTGCTTGCTCTCACCTAAATTCTGGGTTCTACTGGAGACACACGCCTAACTTATCTGTCCACTAAATGAAACCAACCTGAAAACGAGCCCCCACGCCAGTAGATATTACAGTATGTAGTAAACATGCTCCATAATAATTCCTAGTCCCTACAGCTGCGCCTATCTAAATGTAAATAAACTAAAAATGTTTATTTTATGAAAGATATTAGTTAATTGTATGTATATCGAGAAAGTAGTAATCATGTTTTAAAATCAATAAATATTATACAAAAAGAACCACTTTGTCAAATGTAAGTAATAAGAAACATATTTTACATTGCAAAAATCTCCAAAGTGTATGTAACGATTATGAGCTTTTTCATCATTGTGCATAGAAAGCAAATACTTTGTTTAATATATTTAAGGCACTTTTATCATGAGTAAACCATACTGTCTGTATATTATTTCGATACATGGAATTCATAGTCATACACTAAGACTGAAACTACCAACTTGTTGACAAACAAAAATATCTTATAAAGATAGGGTAGATGTTATGGATAACACATAGTCCACTGGCATTATTAATAATAAAGGATGTTTGCCCGCGGGATTTGCCCACGGGCAAATAACGAGGGCAAACATCCTTTATTATTGATAATGCCCACGGACTATGTGTTATCTATTTTATAAACCGTCATCTAGTTATAATAACATCGACATGATCGATAACGTCAAAAAAACTGAGGCGGCCGTAAAATATATAAAAACCCAAACTAAGACCTTTGCTATAAGAGGACCTAACAAACGAATTATGTCAGCGCTGTAATAATAGCTCAAAGATCAGAGCGTTTGGTTTAGCGTTCGGCAGTGAAAACTCTGCGGTTCGAGACGGCTTATCTCCAAAACATTTGCAGTGTCAAAATTAGAATTGTGATATTTTTCAAAAGTGACAGTCAGTTGACACTTTGAATCATTAATTACATCTTTCGAAAGTAATTATTTGCATAGGGATATATCATAATAACATCCTGCCTTGCAAGGCGATTATCTTGATAATAACCTGCATCCGAGGGACATTACTCGAATAATTCCCTTGCCGTACGAGTCAGAAGGAAATTAGAATATATAAAGACCTCAAAGAACAATGGAGTGACGTCACTAAAGGTTTATAAATGTAGTGAACCTGAAATAACAATTATCTTAGACTGAATAAAAGTCTAGAAGTACAGTACAACAATATTCACAGTGTTGATCCTAACTGGGAATGACGACGTCGAATAAATAGAGACTATTTCATTGTTTTTGCCGAATTACATTTCCATCTCATTGAGCGGAGTGAGAAAGTGAGAAAGTGACTTTCTCACTTCACGAGATGAGATAGAAATAATGTCCGGCACAATCAATGACATACTCTATTTATTATATCATTTTAAAATCATAAAACGCAGTCGGAAGGCAAAGTTTTGTTGTTTTGATAAATGACAGTCTGAGACTAGAAACTCCATTTATCCTTTCTCGGTAAAAATTAGTTCGATAGAAATAATTCGATATTTAATCGGAAATTGTCTTTTGAAAAACATATATTTGTGATTGTTTATTGATATCAGATTCAAAATATCTTTGCGGTCTAACGGTGAAACAAAGCCTCCTTTTGTACAATCTAAATAAAATTAGAACAACAGATTTTCATTTTGTCATACTGTTGATCCAAGATAGACCAGCAGGCGAGGTCGTCCCGGTGACCTTTCGTATGCAAATAAGGAATTCGCGATTTGATCAATCAAATTCGATGTCACAAACAGTTCATAGTCGCTCCCTGAAGGTGTGGACGGAAGAAACATATATGAACTTATGGCCTGTTCTCAATAACAGTGTGCCTTGTGAAAAATAAACCTTGCTTTTGATACTGATAATAAAAATATCAGTATGTTGATTTTATTTTGGTTGTATGAAATAGTTTTAGTTTTATGATTGACAAAAATGCACTATGTTATAATTATTTGGATGGAAATGAAGGAATTAGTGCAAACGAGTTTGATTAAAAAAAGAGTTACCTCCCCTTGCATGATGATTTTCGTAAATATTTACATTTATGATGTTCCAACTTTGTGATTATTATTTGCCACGTTAGTATCTGTGCGATGTGCAATCATCATTTGTCATTGACAACTAGCAAATACGCTAAATCATTTTAAAAGAAAAATATTAATCTATTAATACATCCAAGCAATCGGATTATTCATCGAAATGGTCGCTCTGCTCCGCTCCGAATGACATAGCTCCGAACACCGTCCATTTCAAAAGATATGCTGCTGAGTTTTCGAACTTCCAGCGAGCTAGGGCAACTTTTCTGATTGGCCGAGCGGCTGATTTCAGAGGTCAGCGGGATGACCCGCCTTACGGGCCAATCTTAGATCAACAGTATGACCAAATATAAAACCTGTTGATCTAAATTTATTTAGATTGCCTTTTGTATTTTGATGCGATCTGATACAGTGAGTGAATCGCTATGGCGTTGTGACAGATCTCTCACTTCGTAAGTGTATTTTGATATAAAAAAAACTATTAACTACAGCAAGAAGATATGAACTTCGGGTAACTTTTTATATCGAATGATACATTGGCACTGCAAAACGTTAACAGTTACATACCGAAAACATCGTAAAGAGTCGTTTTTCTTCAATCCTAACCGACGCGTTTCCTCAAAGGGAGATAATCCTGTTTCAAAGGGAGGTAATAGGTTCGGTCCTTCTTTTCTCACTGCAGTGAAAATATGGATTATATATTCACTGGAGTGAAAATATGACTTTCTACTGCTTTTCTTAAAATATGGATTTTTATTTCCACTGTATAACCCTATATTTCATTGCTAATTATATAATTTCAACAAATTGTTTTTGAGAACAGACCAGAAAGTGAACCCATACGATGAGCGTTCACTCTGGTTTCTGACAGATAAAAGTAGTTTCCATGTGCCTCCCCTCCGTCTGATGTTCCTTCAGCAGTTTAAATCCAGCATTTTCTAATCTTCCCTCGAGCAACGTCAATCCCCCAGCATGATCCTAAAGCTTCGGATTCTCCTCCTTGGAAACTTTCAGGAATACATATGAAGGTACTCCCGGTATAATAAAAACCTGTCCCAATATTTCCAACATGATCATTCATTGAGCCACGAAGGACATTGTCCATCATTGTGAAAATGCCTCCTGGTTTCAACATTCGGCACACCCCTTTTAATGCTTCGAGTGGCTTTGGTAGGTCATGAATGACGTCACGAGCAAAGATCCAATCATACTGCTTCGGGGGAGTTTCCGGTACATTGCAGACGTCAAGGATTTTGAATTCGCAGTTCTTGATTCCTCGCTCATCAGCCCTCCCTCGTCCTTTGTCGAGGACAGATTCTACAACATCGGTTCCTGTAAAATGACTCTGTGGAAAGCGACTGCTCAGGTTGAGAACCATTATTCCTGTTGCACTTCCAACCTCAAGAGCATCGATACCAGATTCTGTGAAAATAAGTGTTGGGGGTTATGTGAACATATTCCTAGATCCTTGTACGATACTAGATATTTACTATATTTCGGTAACTTAAGAATTTGGCATCATGTAGCTTTTTTTATTATAGCTATAGGACGAGCTACAGCACCGGCTTTCACAGCTTCTTAACCAACCACAGAATCTTGATGACCTTGAATATGCACTTAGACAAGAATGGACCATCGTTGAGTATGCAAGTATGATGCCAATCCGTTATTAGGGCACATGGTGGCCCTATTCAGTATTAATGTGCGTTTCCATACGTTTCTCACGCGTTACTGAAGTCCGCCCGTCTCGTATTTAAAGCAAGATGTTTCGTTATGTTTTGCTAAACATTGGCTTTATTGTATAATCGTAGAGGCTTGTCACCTCGTGTTGGTTATCAAATTCGGTGTGGTCAAAAAACTGCATGATCCCTATTTGTTTGGTCCTGTATGTAGCCTTAAAGGGGGTCTTCAAGTTCCAGAGTTTTATTAGCAGGGCCCCGAAAATGTCGTAAATGCTCGGTAGGGACAAAATTATTTTGTTACGAACCGCTTACAACTGACAATCAGTACAAAGTTTGTGTCAACCCTAACCCTACCGAGTATTTACGACTATTTCGGGGCCCTGCTAATAAAACTCTGGAAGTTAAAAATTCAGGTTGCAGACTCCCTTTAAGATTAATAATGACGTAAGTCATCATGTTTTTGCAAAGTTCAGCAAAAGGCGAAGAAAGGTAAACATATTATGTTATGTATTCAAACTTACTCAGTTTCTCTATTATTGCAGGATAAGATCCGAGGAAATCTTAATCAATGAGAAGATCTTGTCCAACCATCCTCATATCATCCAGGATGTCGAATAAACCCGGGTACTCTGAATACCGGACACCTGTTTGAGAAGAGAAGACCAACAAAGAGATGTCACTATATTAATTAGACACTCTATTCAGAGGGGTAAAATGGGTAGTAATGACAAAAAGTGGTTATTTACACATTTAGGACACGAATAACTTAGAATGACGATTCTACATGTAGATATCAGCATGAAACACTGTATGGACTGAATTTTTTTTTATCTTAATGGTCGAACCACATTGATATTTCGTCAATAAAAGTAATGCACAAATGATATCTCTAGCTTTTACTGATATCGGTTGGTTTACTAAATAAATTATATGGACAATATTTACTTAATTAGGTCAGAAAGAACGCATATAGTACAATAGAGAAAAGTTTTTGTTATAGCCTGAAAACGCAAGACAGACATTCTTATGTGTGATGCATCATTGGTAAAACACCTTATACAGTGAATAAGAAAATAGTGAAAACGCAGATATCCATTGACTTTTCAACCTCTGTTCTCATTTCAAAGACAAGGTTTGTTTTTTGTTAAAGCTGCACACATTTCTAGTTCGGCCGTTTTCAACAAAGCTTTTCTTATATTTTAAATCACTAAGTGACTTCGCCAGACACAAAATGTTGCCTTAGATGTTGTAGGTCAATTAGAAAGAATGATTATGTAACTCTTGATGCATCAACTAAAGGTAAAAAGTATGTGCAGTTGGCCTAATATGCCTTCAAATAACCATGAAAACATGGGTGCTTACGCGTCCTAAAATTAAATAGATTTTGATAGAAAATTTGCTATCAAACATACGTTGTCATATGATGAAATAGGTCTACAGAATCTGGCTGTATTTCATTATGACGCTTTTCAAGAAGAACAATTTGTTTACCATTATAAAGGTGTAGCGATACGGCAAAACATTATCGTATCGTGATACATGGGCCACAATATATCGTATCGTATCGCAGAATGCGTATCGGGATACATAAAATAATAATAAATTCTCAATGTAGGTGCTCAAAACTAAGATATATATTAAAAAGATACTTCATTATACACAATTTAGATTTAGATTATATTACGATTTCATAAAAAAAAAGCTACAAGTAATTTCTTGCGCGAGATTAACTGACTTAAATATTTTGTGAAATGGTCATTATGTCAGGAGATAATATGTATCGGGATACGTATTGTATCGTGAACCCTGTATCGGGATACGTATTGTATCGTGAACCCTGTATCGGGATACGTATTGTATCGTGAACCCTGTATCGGGATACGTATCGTATGAGAATCCTCCTGCATCGTAACACCTCTATTTACCAACCTGCTCGTCCGTCCTTTGGAAAGCATTCCTTGATGGCGTTGTACTTCTGTCCAAAGTACACTGTGAATTTTGCAAAGTTGGCCATCAGTTTTAGAACTGGCTTCACTTCTGGTTTGATATGAAACTTGGTGGATGATTGGTCAACTTGAACTACTCTCCCTGTCACGAGAGCACCGATCAGTTCTCTTACATACCTGCAAAGAAATGTTCTTATTTTGTACTTTGATGTGTGATGATAAGAGACAACCAGTGAACTGAGATTTTACGTTTTTCAATGTAAGAAAAAATGACAAACATATTATGCTCTTTCTAAAAGTCATCGTATCGGTTTTCAAGGCAGAGCTTGAAACTTTCATGTTTATTTCATACTGGAAAATTATAAAAGAAGGGTAAGAATAAGTCCGACTAGTGCATTGACAGTACTAGAATACCATATGTCCGGTCTTGCAGTCAAGTGTCATTTGCATGTGTTCACATTTTTCAGATAGCGCAGGGTAGATTTTCCAAATGATTTAAACGAAATGAACTTACAAGCTGTGCATGCCTATATGTATACAGTTTATTATTCGCCTATGGAACTTACAACTTTGCAACAGATATAGTCATTTATATGTAATCTGCAATGTTTAGCATATACAATTGCTTGACGTGACAATACTTTGAATATTTTTTAATCTTGCTCTACTAAGTTAATACTTCACGGATAAGTTTATTCAATGATTTTTAAAAAGAAAAGTACTTCAAAGATCGCCGTTTAATATCCCTTATATATCAAATGAAAACGTCACAATATATATTTCGAATGTACGTTTTTAATTTTTGTATAAACGGTGTGTCTATATCTTACGAATTATGCGTTCTCATAAAATATTTTGTGTTGGAAAGTTTTATTGTTAGTGCTAAATATTTTACAAATTGAAACTGATGTGAAATATGGACAATCCCTTACCTTTCCTTCAAGCCCCCCTTGTCCGCGATCTGCTGTGACGTCAGAGGCTCTTCTGCTTGGTACAGGATATCCAATATCCCGACATCTTTTGCCAGGGATATTGCGACAGATATTGCCCCGGAAGCTGCGTATTTCTGGATCATCTCTCCATACTCCTTTGCTTCCATATTGCTTCCTATTATGAGCTCTCTTGGAAATAGAAACAATAATAATGTATCTTCAAAAAATATTATAACATTCTTGGCTGACAAAACAATAACACAACGTAAAATCTGAACTCTCTAGAACCTAATATGTTTGTACATAATTTTTACTATATGTATGTGTCCTCTACAGTGATTGAGACCTAAAGCTAAACAATCATCGAACATTTAGATTTGATCATAGTAACCGGATCTTTAATAAACTTTCAGAGTCTAAAAGACCTCTGATCTTAAAGCGCTTAAGAAAACATCAACCATTGTTTTTTCTTAAATTACCGTGAGAAGAAATATGTCGATGTTGTTAAAATGATGTAGAATAATACACATCTATTTGGGGTAAACTACACCTGTCTCTTATCACACCAAATACAATATGAATACCGTTAATCATTTACGACTCAAGGAAGTAAAATCATTTCTCGCTGTTCGCTTGTTCACAAATTCCTATCAAGGGAATAATGAAAGTACACTGACCAAAGCCTATCTATAAGTGTACAAATTCGATTGATAAGATCTTAAGTTAACTGACAATCATTGGTGAGAATTTATAAATAGGCCATTGCTATAATCATAAATATATATATATATATATCTTATAAACTGATATTGCTATACAAATATTTAATTTACTTTTCTATAACTCATTTGGACTTAGATCTCAATTAGCAGTTATCTTTTCCCTTTAAATTTGAACAAAGTTATTGTCATACAAATGTGTAAAGAGATAAAGGTATGCCGTGTACTTTGAGATTTCAATGTTCGCGTTACATTTCAAGTGATCATAAAAAGACAATTCTTATTGATTGGTACTTACGAGGAAACAAATACAGTTTCAAAGACAAGTCATATAAAATGTTGATAACAATTTACATACAAAGTGAACTCGTAAATAAAACTTCTAATTTAGTACACACAGATCTCGATTAAAACTAACAGAGTTATCTTGAATTTTTTTAAAATCTTTTGTGTCAAGATATCCCCAAATATGGTCACAAAATCAATTAATTTGAGAAATATAAATGTTCTGTATTTCTGTTAGTCTTTACCCCATCAATGATTAATACAATAAGATAAAATTCATAGTATAAACATTTGTACTTACCTGTCTTTAAAACAAAAGACAAAATGGTGACCTGGCTAACTGGTGTTGGTGCACATCAAATAAAGGGAAGCGACTCTTGTTGGCTGTCGACGATTACCACAATATGCATGAAATACATGAATATATTTTTTGAGAGCAATGCAACAATAATAATGTAAGTGCATTGTAGGCTTATCGTCCTTTACTTTGTGCACGTTTTAAAACGTCCAATCCACTTTGATGGAGGTTTGTAGTAAAATGTAAAATCAACGAATTTACCTTGAATACTTACAAGAACACTCTACAATTAAGAACTCTCAAGACATGATCGGTCGGCCTTTCTAGACCAATATCGGAGGGCAACGGCTAGGTTTACTTCGACTGAAGATATGATATGACCACCACCTGACACCTGGTCACTTGACCCTTGACCCTTGACCTGCATCGTCGATAACCCAAGCCATAATGTTTCTGAATATTACTATAATTACATTAGTACTATTACATCTTCAAAATGATTTTCACCAATGACGACCGTTATTCAAAATAGCATCGTTTCCCTAGACTGAGACCTGAGACATAAGCCCTGTTCGCATGCACCCTTATACATATTATGTAAAGTTACACATGTATGCAAACGTTACACACCTATGTATGTCGTGTCATGCGAACGCAATTGCACACGTGAGTAATATTGCACAAGGAGTAAATTTACATCGATCTAGCAGGTGGTGCAAATGTAATTTTACATTATCTACACTGTGTAAAAAGTGTCATGCGAACGCATAGCATATTTACTTGCATGTATAAGTACGCTAAAATCTTATATATCTTTAAAACGCAGAAAGCCGACAATGGTAAATTATTCAATTTATTGTCAGAATTGTAAGACTTAAATAAGTTATCACACCATATATACATGATCGAACAGTAGTAGATTTTGTATAGTGTACTTTCAATAACATTCAAATTGCACATTTGTCAGATTCAAAGTCCTTTTATAAATTCAAGATGTCTTATTTACGAGATGAGATTTTATTGTAAGAGGATAAATAGCTTTCGTTTTGTATGCATTGTTCAAACATTCTGGAATGAAACATTTATTGCAAATGAATGTCCAAGTCCCGAAATCTGGCAAACACTTTAACGTTATAACAAAGAATCCATCAAACTGTACGTATTTTACTAATTACGAATGTTCTTCTAGAAGAATTCATACTGTTTCTCTGGTAACAGAGCTAGCGTCAAAATCTAAAAAAAATCTGTTACCGATGAAAGTTGTTTTTGAAAAAAAAGATAAGCATATGTCTTGAAAAGAAGAAAAACATATTCATTCTTTAGGAACAAATGGAACACGTTGGTCGTCAAAATCGCAATTTCAGTGTGTGTTTGGTGTGTTTCCTAGAATGATGCTGCCCCATGTTCGTCCTCTTAACACAGGATTTGGCATTTTGGAAATAGACTTTCCGTGATCCGAAGTCACACCTGCAATTCTTACGATTTACATCGCACATCCAACTGTCTCGTCGTTGGTCTAAGTAAACCTAGCCTCAATATTATTCGTGTCACTCCTATACCGAGTCTAGCAAGGCCTAGGACGGGGGTCGCGTCAGCCGACCTTTCTGCGACTTAGGACCCTCCAACGTTAAACGCGCTTGGTAAGGCGAGTTCTGATTGGGCAATTCGATACGTGGGCTGACGCGACCCTCCACTAGGCCTTTCTAGACTCCATATATGAGTGAAACGGATAATATTGAGGCTAGGTTTGGTTGTTGGTCGGACTTATTCTAACCCTTGGGTTGAGAGGGTTAGAGAATGACCGGGCTATATCTAACATCCAGACGTCTTGTCAACGCCGGATATAACGGTTCAGAATGCAACGTTTCAAAGACGTCTTTGATATCGTTTAACCATATTTTATATTATTCTCAAGCTTTAAAATACTTAAGACTTTAGATTAGAATGAGAGGTAGAGTCTATATGTAGAACTATGAATGAGAGCTAGAGCTTTAATATAAACTTAAATCCAAAAGAAACGTCCACTTTTGTTTTTTCACACAGATCAAAAATCACGAAAAATAATTAAAAAATGACACCATTCTTATATATGCCAAGGCACTATCTGAAGAAACACATCGCTTAAACGGACAAACGGCAGTGGTTAAGGTACAAAAATATCGTTTTGTTATATTTTTTGTTCTATCGAGAATCGAGAATGAATCAAATATAGAGGGGACGTTTCTTTTGGATTTTAGTATATGTAGAACTAAAGTCGTTGACACAGTAACCATGTAGCGACTCAAAACAACTAGTACTGTACTTATTCTTTTCATTATTGGTCACTGTCAAATATAACGGCTATTCTAAAAGGAGAAGTGTTTGATCAACAAGTTCAACTTAAGGAATCTCAAATTTACTTACCGGTATTTAGATTGTAGCCATTTTATAAATTTTTGAAGAAAAGTCCTTAAAATTCAATGTCTTGCTCGCCTCTTATGCATGATAGAAGGGGTTTTAGTGTATGAATGTCAACTAGGAATCAGAAATATTATTTTTAAATCATAACATCAAAAGTTTAATGTGTAGTTTTCCCCCTGTGACAGTTATATTTAGCCAAATTTAAGTAGTCTCAGTTTCTCATATTTTCATTATTTTTTCACATTAGCAATTTTTAGTACAATTAAATAGTCAATAAAGCAGCAATTGTTATATCTGGAGTGGTCAATACATCAAAATTATCCAAATAGTCCAAGAGCACCCAAGTTCATTTTACAAAATAGGGGGTGCTTAATTAAGTTCTTTGTGTATATGATCATATTCGACGTTAACTAATCTTTACAAATCACGTATCATGATTGAAAGGTAAACAGAATACTTATTTTAATTATGCGTTTTCCTGTCGAGGTAAACTGAAACCAAGCCTCGGGGAACATCATTCTCGAGCACTTCCGTTGTGAAAATCTGATAAAACTTTTACGTCGAAACCTTATTTGCCTTGAAATTTTAATACTTAGTACTCAAATCAACCTAAGGGCGAGACGATAGGTCTATTTCAGCGCTAATGATCACATACATAACAAAAGATATTCTTGCAGTTGTTAAGCCTTAAAGATTATTTCAAAATGGTATGTATTTAGTGTACAGATATTTATTATAAATTGAGTGTACAATAAAAATCACGTGGAGAACTGAGAAAGTGTGGCCAAAGTTAAATGCTCTGTTTTAACTTTGGGAAGTTACAGATTACCATTAGATAATAGCAGTTGTCAGTTTGAAAAGGACGGACGAACGGACAGACGGACAGAGTATATGATAAATCTATTCCACTGTATCACATACCGGTTAGATAACTAGAGACCGGAACTGGCAACCCGGGATCTATCTCTATACGCATTACCACGACTCTATTGTTTGGACCCGTGGTAAAACTAACCAAAATGTTAGTTATACTACACCAAAGAATCAGCAGGAACTACTTTCATATAACCCTTCTCATGACAGACTAAAACAGAGTATCACGATCTATGGAACTGTAACGGTTTGACAAATACCTTCAATTTCAAATAACGACAAACAACGACGGGACAATTTTTATTATTTTTTAATACATTTTTGGTATTTTGTTTACTGTAAGGGTTCTGTCGGAGCCTCGTCATCGTTTGAGGTAGATGTTACAGCCGGAGGACGTCGTTTTGACCTGAGAAATACTGCTGACCATTTCTTCCTTTGGGCGGAGAGTTGAGACCAACAAGTCCATCTTCACACAAACGATTCGCCCATATGAATCTTTTCCGTTTATAGAGAAATTTTATTTTCTCGTTGACAGGCGTCATGTTTGTCGATCCATACAATACCTGGAGAGAGTTGATTGTTATGTTAGACTGAATCATATAGAGAATTGAGATGGAGAATATTTTCAGAAGCCTAAATACATAATGAACTGAACATTTCCTTCATTGTACGATTTTCATTGTCCCGTCATCCTTTTGATGACTTATATGCTATATTTTAATCATTAACTGTGACTTCTTCCATAGTTCGACAAAAACAATTCTTAACCCGCAGCCCTATCAATAAACATTGTATTTTTTTGCGATGAAATTCCTAATTTAGACTTTTTAAGAGATTGTTACATAATTCGGATAACAATAATCACTGCAAATTTATATCTTAATTAAATTAAATGATCAGTGAAATCTCAATATCTAGCCATAATATAACAGACCAGGATCATTTGAAATTGCATCAAAAACACATTTAGACAACTGAACTGTACCGTTAAACAGACAGTCCGTGATAATAGATGTTAATTTTCTCCTTGAAAACGTAACAGAATAACTAATTCATTCTTTGAATATCAAGAATCTATGACTAGTAAATATAGACAGTTCTTACAATAGTCGTCAAGTGTATCTGACACGAAAATATATGCAATGAAGAGACAAGGTTACAAACTAATTGTAGTTCCTTTTCACCATTTCAATGCTCTAGTCAATATACCACGGTGATAAAAAACACAAAACTGAAAAGACAAATGTGCCTAATATTAAGGACCGCACGGTGAATTTCTATTTCAAAAACCTTTGAATTAATAATTGTGATGAACGTACCTCAAATGAATCCTTAACACATTTAATGAAAGACCATGATAACCTTCCACTAACTCGACCAAAGTATTGAATGCATGCTTTCTGAAAATGAACACGTTTGCAGACTCATTACGATCCGCAAAATGGTTTCGAGCTCACTTCCGGTTTCTTCACAGTTATGGTTACCTTAAAAAGTTGACATCGTCAGTGATAAGATATTGAATTTAATCATTTTAAGGTATCTTCAACATATCTGCAAGTGGAAAGGTTTATAAACTATTAGAAAACTTTTGGGCAAAATGGAGTCCGAGTAATTTTCATAATGTGTCTTCAATATCAAAATGATATGGGATTGTATGATAATACTTTAGCCTTCGTTGGTTACACGAGTGTCTAATTTGCACATGTTATTTTGGAGAGATCGTTTATAAAAGTTTAAGATGTTTCAAAACATTGGTGTGGGCTCTGAACGAGCATGTATGAGCCCTGAACGGGCATTGCATCATCAGAATCCTTTCGGTAACTTGAGCGAGTTGACTGCACCATTTCTACAATCTTCAAACAACGCATTCTTTACATAAACAGCCTGTAAATTAAGTAAAAGAAACGAATTGCAGAGGCAATGCTAAAAGTATGTACATACAGCTCACGTTGATTGGTTGTTCAAGAGACCGAAAACTTCAATGAATTTGGGTCGACCGTGTATAACTAAATATAGGGACCGCGGACCAAAAATTTCTAATTATATGATCCAATGTTTTAAGGCTATTTATCTTAAGGGAGGATATAACTATTGATACAAAATTGATTGTATCCATCTATGATGCATAATAAGTGAATAGTGACACCTATAACATGACTACCCCCCAGAAACCAAAATTATGAAACTGAACTCAAATTGGATCACTTTTCCTATTTTTGTTTATTAAATGAAAATATAAAAAATCTCTTTCTACTGTGTTCGAAAGGTATTTTGTAATGTTGAAACAAAGTTTCACAACAATATGTTTGCTTTTACTATGTGTTTGACACCTACGATCTCTGTCACGCCCAATTAAAAAAAACTTGCAACATGTCAAGGAATACCAAAGTCTTCTTTGAGCGCTTCTCTTTCTTTTAATATGTTCTGTTTATAGTGACAATTGAAATGATTATGAAGATTTCCAAATAAATCACATTAAAAATCTGGAAATACCAAAATTTATGATCGAAGAATCAGTCTGTTGAAATCAGTTTATAGAAACTTTTTATGACTCACTAAAGACCAAATGTCCAATTCTAATAAATCAAAGATGAAATACAAACCATTTGGTCATGATAATAAACTTATACGCCTTACACCGTAAACTTATGTGGTATGTAGTCTTTATTCTGGGGGTCACAAAAGTGTGTCTGGAGCTATACATGCTAGCTTCACCAAAATTCATACAAGTCTTGACTTAATTCTTAATTCTTGATGTCTTACTTAATTTAACATCATTGTGAGTGTGGTGTCTTATAGTTAGTACAACTCGCATACAAACAGATTATGATCTAGATTGTCAAGATCTATTACTGCATTCCATTATATGGTACCAGACTAAACTTGCAAATAACCTCCAAATTGCATAAATACATGTGTAAGTATGCTTGCCATGTCTTGCTAAATTCAACATTATTGAAGCTACCCATTGGGTTTGTTAAAAAGTTTTTCACAGGACCAATAAGCCTTAAGGTAACATTTATGATTCCCTACAAAGGATGCATCTTAATAGTTAGATAAAAATAATAACACTTCTATCACTGTATTTTGGAGTGGTACAATAAACTTCACCAATCTTATCCTAATTTAAATATATTCTTAAAACTTTAGCTGCCTCGCATTACTGGTTTCTGTTGAAATATTACAATTTCAAAACATTGAGGTAAAAGCTACCTCCTTCAAATTTTCAGGGTTTGGGGCCATAGCAGTTCTGGAAAAAGGTAAATGTACTAAGTTTACAGATTGACAAAATACAGATGCTGGATGACTGCCCATGCCTTGAATGCATCCAGCCCTTTAGGCTTCAAGTACTTTCATACAGTCAATAACAGAAGATGAACATAATTGATGACCACCAATATTTTTATAGATGAGTTTTATTCTGACAAAAAAGGAATTAATTCATTTTTCCAGTTTAGCGCATCTAGAGTTGCAGTTTCTTGATCTCCAACCATGATTCTACTGTATCCTGTGAAAGAAGTCGTCCAGCTGAGGAATGCCTTTCCATCTGAAAAAAATTAGCTACATCAATTACGCCTTCCTTTCGGCTTCATATCGTAAAGCAAAACATCATAAACTTCACATACCATTTTAAATATTAAGGTCCAGAATAGTTTCCATTAAAAATATAAAACACAGAATAGAAGAACAGAAACTTTGTTTGTTTGATATATAATCATTTTTTCAACTAAATAAGTCATCCATCTTGGACTCTGTTGCAAATTAAGTTGAGACTCATAGTTATCCATCTTATAAAAAATGCTATGGTAAATATTTTTTAAAGAATTGAAAGATGTGGTATATAGTTCTTAAAAAAACCAAAAACATTTCAAGATAAGTAGTTTAAAGGAAACAAACTATAATATTAAATTAATATTAATTCAAAATTAATTTCTAGCAGGAAAAAAAAAATATGTTAGATTGAATATCGAAACTTTGGAATGGGTTTCTAAAAAGAAGATAATCGAAAATCAAGGAAGTCCAGCAACTGAGCATGGTAAAATTCTCCTGAGGCATAGTTAGCATTAAAATTAAATTGGTTTTCATTTCATAAGTTTTATTTTAAAAAGTCAAATTACCATTGACCCATTAATTCTGGGGTCTTAAAATATTTTGAAAAATATAGTTTCAATCACACATTCATTCAGTTATGACAAAACTATTAACAAGGATAGCTTATTACTCTTTTTCTATATTTTCTAAAACTTGTCTACATGTTAACAAGTTACTGCCAAGAGAAGATAACTCTAAATTAGTGACCTTACTGAATGATACCGGTCATGTTCGACGTTCGTTTTCAAAGGTTTAATTTTACAATTTTACAAAATTAACAGCAAAGTTATGTCATTTAATGATGATAGTAAGCGTATTTCAACATGACATTATTGTATGAAACGAAATATAGCAAATTGACCATGCTTTAAAAAATATGAAATTTCAAATCGCCGTAGTTTTCTTACCTTTCACATACGCTTGTCACCGAAGCGATATACGGCAAGCATGAAGTCTGCTGTGTTGAAACATATCAATTCCGTATCTATACAATAAGCAGAAATATCAATGAAATCACGTTGAACAGCACCACCCAAGTGATCCAATTCGTTTCGCCATTGCGCAAATACGATCGCAGCGCCCCTGGCGAGCGCCGCGGTCCCTACTAAATATGTAAATTGTAATACTAATAGGATTAGGAGTTCTTCTGCCATTTCGTATATCTTATTTACTTGAAGGTTGGACTACTTTCGGCAGAAACTCTTCCAAATTCTAAATTTGTATGTTAAATTCATCGAGAAGCAAGAAATTACCTGTCTTTTGCGCTCATCATCCATGTTTGTAGAGAAATGCTGCCTTTGTGACTGTCCTCACCTTTCATTGCACATAGTGACAATGTCGCCTTCTCCGAAAGCCCATGTCGTTTTCATCATGTAGTGCACGTGCAAAGCATGACCAACGCGCTGTTGTTATTACCGTAGTCTTCTACTCAAATGCTGCTCAATCGATATTTTGTTAAAGACGAAGGATCAAGTAACTATAGAGCACATTTTAGAGAATATTTGGTAGCTTCTAGAAGTGTGATGAGGCACATTCTTTGGTAAAGAGAACATAATTCAACGCATTTTTACAATGTACGTAATGGTATTTTAAAGGGGCAATAGCACGTTTTTAGGGGGAATATAAGGTGATGTTAAGAAAATGAAAATTAATGGTTCCAATTGAAAGACAATGCATTTAAACTAAATGGAGCAGTAATAATACAAATATATAATGTAAAGTTTAGTCATGCGATTCCCTTTTCTTACACAAAATGAATTAAAGGTGTTCACACAAAAATGGCCGCCAATTGATTTTAGGTGAATCTTCATGCTTTGTCCTCTGACTATGGATGATTGGTTTGTGTAATGAGATTTTTGACACTATCAAAATAATACAGTTAGCGTTAACGTACAATTATCAGTGAAAATTTTAAAATATAAAATTATCAAAAAACGTGCTACTGCCCCTTTAAAGGGTATGTTTTGTTTACACATATTGGTGTGTTGGTTGTGGTATAAGTAAGTTATACGAATCGAATTGGTCGTCTAGTCCACGACATGGTTGGTTATACCATATAACCAACCATGTCGTGGACTAGACGACCAATACTCGTCATATAACTAAAGTACTCACGGAAATAGAAATAAAATGGTTTTATTACTCGACTAATGTAAGTAATTCTTGCAGATGTTCAAATAACTAAGTTTTTCTCAATTAGGCCTTATGCAATCATTACAAAAATATACTTTAAATTGCCTTTGTTCAGGTTAAACTGCCCAAATTTTGCATATTTTTCGATACTTTTCGAAACCTGCTACAGCTCACGTCGTCACTCTCAGCAATACGTGTGAAAATAAACCTGAAACGGTCTTCTCACCTAAAGTTGCAGTTGCAAGCGCAAGTTGCAATTGACGACAGAACTCGTAAAAGTATTAGTTTGTAGAAAACAATGTCTATAAACTTAAAGGAAACCAAGTTCTTTTTCCATTATTTTCTGTATTTTCTAGTGAGGATTATAAATTGTAGCTGTGGTGACCCTGTGGCCCCTCATAAGGGTCACAGGGGTCACACCCATTAAACCTATTTTCATCTTCTCCAGAACCATAAGGCCTAGAAAGCTGAAACTTGGTGTACAGACTCCTAGGCTAGTGAGGATTATAAATTGTAGCTTTGGTGGCCCTGTGGCCCCTACTAAGTGGGAAACCACATTGGCCACATCCTAAAGCAAAATCAAATGTAAAGCCTAATGCGCTACAGAGCCAATGGCTCTATTTTTCTGGTGTTAAACAAATTCATGAATTATTCGATGCCCTTTTAACCATTTTTCGTATCGATAGATCTATTACAAATGAAGTGTTGACACTCATTAAAATAAAATGTATGGGGAAGCTTGACTCAAACTTCAACTTGACGGTAACCTTAAAGATACTTAGTATACTCGCATGCGTTTCGGGATGAAGTTAAGCTATTTAGAAAATAAATACATCACTCTGTAGAAATATCTTTCGTCGAGATTTTTATATCAAATATCAATATCAATATACTTATTTCAACGCCAAGAGCACAGTTACCCCGGTAAAAAGGGCATAGCATTTAACGAACCCGCTTTCGGTGACGTAATCATTATGCGTGTAGGATTTACACCGTGTCTCAACAACCGTAATTGTGTTCAAAGAGTATCAACTATGACAGCAACGAATTTCTAATTCGGAGAAAAAGAAAATAAATTCTGGTTGGCGCGACAAAGACGGGTTTCAAGCGTATATTTAGAAACCGGAAGTTGTGAGATGGCTACACATGGTTCGCCTTTATGTCGGCTGCCGTTTCGGTAATTTTGGTAAATTATCTCCTACTTATTGAATTTTGGTCCGATTTCCCCTAGGTTGGTCGCAAAATTTTGCCAAAAAATACAAAATAGTAAAAATAATGAACTCTGATAATGTATCTTTAAGCAAGAAAGTCATATAACACCCTTTCGCTGTTATGGTTCCATACCAGGATTCATCAAAACTTATTTTGGTTTTGATTTCATATCATTCCTGTTGCTCATTACATTAATCATCTTCCTAAGTAAAAGATTAATACGCATGTCGCGGACTCGGCTAATCTAACCCTTGCTGTCGACCCTTAACTTTTCTGGCAGTCATTTGTACCGGGATGGTTACTTTGATCGTGAAAATCGGCTTTCGTTCGAATTGGTAGGTTCCGTGAGTGGTGATCTAAAGAAATATCATCCAAGTTAATATTGACACAAGTTTTAAGTGATAGCATGTCAAGCAAGCGGAGCAGTCGACGAAAAGGCAGATCCGGCCTCCTTTTGAAGGTGATGAAAACGAGGAGACGTCTAAAATAGAATTTTTACTTTTACTCTGTTTTCATTTTCTTGCAGCGGGAACATTTGGGGTATTTGTAATGGCACAAGGGCCTGTGTTCACCTTATAGTAAGCTAGTGTGCAAGCAAACAAATGTCAAGTATCGACAACAAGGCTTAAATACGTAAGTTTGGAAACCGACTCTTTGTAAGGAGGATGGACATCAATGAATAGGGGTGTTATCTTCTAGCCGTCAGTATTGATTCCGGGAACAGGGTTATTTCGAACGAACTCAAAACAAGTCTCCCAAGGTGCACGTGCATCCCACTATAAAAACGAGACGGCTCAACACAAACTTCGTCACTTCGGTTCGTTGTTTCGTGTAGCTGTCTGCTTGGTTAGTACGGATATCGTTGTTCAGTCTTGTGGTCATATGTAAGTATTCCGTATTTGTGATTGTTTTATCTTTTAAAATAATTGTTTTAACATTTTTGTCTTTTTGAGAATGCCACGAAGTGGATTTAATACGAACATGTTTGTAATGGACAACCTTCAAGTATGTGAAATAAATATGGCTGTCCAAATAACACCACTTGTTAAATGAAAAGTGCATACTTGTTGCCATCAAGATATAAATATGTGTAAGTTATTAAAATGAGAATTCCCACGTGTCATGTGGATTTTGTAACATTGAACGTAGATATTGCCCATTCTGTAAGTGTAAATGATTGTTTTCTATTAAAAACCAATGACCCGACACTGCATGAACCACTAACCCCATCTTGTCTTTTATTTATTCAAATAAACACTTGATTGAATACAACTAAGTCCATGAAACCGTTAACGTTTCGATGATTTAGACTACCTCTATTTGAAATGCAAATTAACATGTTCGAATGTTTATCAGTAACTGGACAATCGACAAAGATAAATTGCCATAATTTTGACTAAGCAATGTAATTGCACGTGCATTGCCAAAGCGGCTGCTATTGACTTAAAGCCTAAAATGCAATCTGAAGATTGGCAATTTTTCGACTCGACTAAAATTGCGATTTAGTGAGGTCCAATTTCAATTCACTTTTCAGAAGCCTACAGGAATAATGAAGTCCGTTCTCGTTGCCGTGTGCCTTGCCGCCCTCTATGTAAGTAGTGAGACCATCGTAAACATTATATATATATAATTACAATATGTTTGTTTTGGAGGGATGTTCAAAGTATAACTATTGAAATTACTTTATTAACTGACCCTCCTTAAATTTTGTCTGTATAGCAACTGTACAGATTATAATAGCAAATAACGATACTTCAGTATTCTAACACGAGTATTTATGACTGATGATAAAACAAGTCGTGTGTTTTTATTTGACTTGTACTTGAGATAGATACTATACAACGAAAGCCTTTTCAGTGACCATATCGAGAAAACAATTGATTTATAAAGTAATAATTTGGTCCGAAATACAATCTTCGTTAATTTCTATTTTCAAAAGGCAAAATTTGCTTAAAATTGTTAAATCTTGGATAAAGTTCGCAAAGAACGTTTTAAAGAGGATTTTGCAATTTCATAAATTTTAATCTTAGTAGTATTCAAAGGTATATAATTGTCGGCGAGTATTATTCAAACCTTGCAACAATTGGCAAAGTATTCTGTGCCACACTCCTTGTCTAACTAATCTTTTACGGTCAACTCTAGTTTCCGACTTTGAACTGAAATAAAATTTTAAATATTCAATTTAGACATCTGCCAAATTGAACCTTAAAGTTAATGGGAGGATAAACATATTTTGGCCTGACATTGGTGAGATAGAAAAGCTAACTTCCCTGCATTATAATAATTTCCTTTACATACAGTAAGTGCAGTTTCCTTTTGTTTCCAGTCCTCTTCCCAAGCCAAACCACCGGCTGGTTATATCCTGAAGCGTAAGTATTGCACAATGACTTTAGAAAGGATGAATAAGAATAGCATTTAGGACTAATAGGACCATGTAATTTACATATTTTGACAACCGTCGCTTGGCATTTCTATAATGTGGGAGACGGGAATATTGAAAGTTTAAAAAATATACCTCTTCTATAGTTACTGTATGGCAAGTCCTACTCCAGGATAGGTAACATAATTTAACATTTACAACAACTGTACATGTTTATAATCGGACTTAACCGCCAGGCCAAAATACAAGCAAAGTACAAAATTGCAAATCATCGTTCAAAGAACACTTTCAACTCTTGTACTATATTAGTTTGAACACGTTAATACATTATTTGTAATTAAAATCTTGCAATTTTATTTAACTAAAGTTGTATATTTTGCCTGACAATATCCCTAATAGTGTCCAGTATCCTAGCGTTATTCTTTGCAATATTGGTGATATGATTTTTAATTTGCTAGTGACTCATGAATGCGGCGCTAGTAATTCGTCGACAGCAGCGATCAAACTAGTGACCGACCTGGACGCGGGTGTCAAGGCCACGTGTGGTGGAGGAGACTTCAACTTCACTTCAACGGACGGTGTCAACTACGAGCTTGCAGTTTCGTATCCCGGAGGATCGGAGGATTGTATCTTTATGGTACGTTTACAATAACTCCCAAATGTCCCCCCCCCCCCTCCTGTCAGTTTCTTGGATAAATGTTGAAACTGTCCTTAACCGGGAATGACTAAAAGCCTAAAATGTCCTTACATTTTCCAGAAACGCCAAGATGCTGAAGTGTACTTCGTGACGGTCTCCATCTCGTACGGTGAGGCGGGAAGCTTGGTGCATCAGTACGAGGAAGATTACACTGTGACTTGCACCTTCACCAATAAGGGAGACGACGATACTGACAACCAGACAATCGTTGAAGCGTACGGTTTTGATATATTAGTTACAATCGTATAACCATAAATCAAATCTTCTATATTTTTTGCACAAAACGTGGTACCATGTTGAACAGGTGTGTGAAAATATCTTTTAGCTCATCTGGCCTGTAAGGCCCGATGGGCTTATGGCATGACATGGTGTCCGGCATCCGTCCATCTGTAAACTTTGTGAATTATCGACTTCTTCTCCAGAAGCATAAGGCCTAGATGGGCTTATGGCATGACATGGTGTCCGGCATCCGTCCATCTGTAAACTTTGTGAATTATCGACTTCTTCTCCAGAAGCATAAGGCCTAGATGGGCTTATGGCATGACATGGTGTCCGGCATCCATCCATCTGTAAACTTTGTGAATTATCGACTTCTTCTCCAGAAGCATAAGGCCTAGAGAGCTGCAAATTTGTGTACAGACTCTTAGACTAGTGAGGATTAAAAATTGTAGATTTGGTTGGAATTTGGCCCCTAATAAGGACCACAGGCGCCACACCCTTAAAATCTATTTTCATCTTCTCCAGAATTATAAGGCCTGGGAAACGGAAACTTATCGCCCATATACTTAATTTCAGGGTTGGTGATCCTGTGGCACCTAAAAAGGGGCACAACATTGGCCACACTCAACAGCATAATTGAATATGTAGCCTGAGCTACAGAGCCAATGGCTCTATTTTTTATTCGTGTGTATATATACTCCTTAAAAACGCAAAAGGGATTTCAATATTGAAGTATTATAAAAGCAAAAAGAATTTGCCGAAGCATTAATTTCAGCTTTAGTATAAACAGGTTAATTGACTTTGTTTCGTTTAAAAGCATTTAGTATACCTTTTTACCATTACACATATTGGCAAATAGAAACTCTTACAGCAGAATTCCGCTAATGGCTGAAATATTGCCCAAGCGACGTAAAACATTAACTCGCTCACTACAGCCAAATTCATAAGGGGTTGGCGAAAAAGCATGTAATGTGGATAAGCATTATGATTAATATTATTTCAAATTTGATTTTTGCTTTTGCATGAAATACGTTTCTTTGTCAAGTGGCCAATATGAAACCCCTTCTTCACGTTCTTCGGCCACAAGTTGTAACCCTAAGCGAATACACAATGAACAAGGACAATATACCACTGTCCATTTAATTTTAGTATCTGAATGGGCTTGCCCGATTTTAATCTCCAGAAATAAACCCCAACCCCATGGGCAACTAATATCCTACTGAAACGAACTACACTAAGAACATTTCGGAGGCGCATAAACCAAGAATTATTGCAAATGGTAGCCATACAAAACCCTTTACTTTTGACATAACCTTGTTGAATGAAAACAAATTCGCAGTTGCGTTTTAACATGTCCATTATCGCCAATTATTATTTTTAATGTAAAGCAATAAAAGCTTTTAAGTGGCTTTTCCATAAAGTGTTATCTTAAGGTGTATGTTGCAGACTGATTGCCCCGACAGAGAAAGCCAACAACGAAGGAGCAGACAGTTCGAGCACTTTCACCCTGGAACTTTGCGATGTGTTGGGTGATTCTCTTGATGGAGTCGATGTGGCCTTGGGTAGAACTGTTCAGCTTATGGGCACAACTTCAGGTATGGATTATTATAGGTATTCCAAAATGCCATTAGCCTGATTTTGTTTTACTTTGTGTACCTTTTTACTCGTACAGATTGAAAAGTTTTTGCCATAATGAATAAATGAAGCATGTATCGTATTTATCAAGCCTAGTGACATGATATTGTCAAACGGTATAATATGGACACGTTCCTCAATCGTCTATTTCAGGTGCCGAGTCTGAAATGGGTCTGCGACCGGTTTCCTGCTTTGCAATCGACGGTGATGCTAAATACGCAATTCTGAGAGCGGGGTAATACTGGCATCCTTCTTCCTTACTTTCGGATATCGTTCCTGATCTTTACGATATGTACGATGTTGTATGAAACTAATTTAAGCTTTCATAGACTACCAACCCTTGTGATAGGCACATCAATTGTGACTAAGTACTCACAAAGTACTCGAACATCAAAGTATGATGCTTAAAATTGTAAGATTGTTAAAATACAAAACAGCCTTTTCTATGTTAATGTCTGGTCCTTATCATTGGAATTTGAATAAATAATGAAATTTATAAATTTGATAAATCAAATGTTATCAACATTGACAGAAATAAAATTGTTCATGCATTTTGCCTGTAAGTTTGTTTTAAAAACAAGCAAAAGAGCCATTTTCAGGATCTCGTCGTCTAGTAACAATGTTAAGATTTAAAACCGCGTTTTGAAAGGCGCGCTATTCAACAGCGTTATCCGATAAAACTTGGACGGTAAAACTTAGTTCGGTTGGATCTTAAAGACACGAAATAATAGTTTCAGCCGTAACGATCACTCGTTGCTTTACTTATCATGCATTTTTACCTATCGTGCATTTTATATAGTATCGTTTCTTTTGCCCCAGAGTGTAGAGGTTGGATCAACATTCTAAGCTTAAAAAGTATGTTGGGCCGATTGGTTCATTGCATGCTGTTCCTCGTAAACTTAAGTTGTGGAGAAGTTGTAAATTCGCATTCTCTATAACCCTTTAGTACAGGCTCCTTGACTAGCGAGAATTATAACCTAAAGCTTCGACCTTGTGGCCCTTATGAGGGTTTGGTGAATCTTTGGATCCTATACCCAAAATTATTTATTGTAGATTTGGTAGCATTCTAACTCAATTGAGGGTCGCCCATTTCACCTGTTTAAAATTTTCTTTGAATATTTGATCATTTTCTATTTAAGTTATTACCAGTATCTGAAATCACGGCATATATATGCTTAATTTTAGAAATGGCCCACCCCCTTTAACCATGTGTCGTCTCAAACAGCACCTGTTTTAGACGCAGTCGGTTTGGGTGCAATGCTTAACTGGATTTCAATGAAGTTCCTGCAGATGAACGCAGGTTTCAACGCAATGCATTACCAATGCAATGATACTAGCGTAGTATAAGTAAAATACTCTTGAAACGAGCGTTCAACCCCAAGTTTCATAACCTAGGTTCCAGAAGCGCAAGGCCTAGAAAGCTGAAATGTTGTATACGACTCCCCAGGTAATGGAGATTCTTAATTGTATATTTGGTCTCTGTGGTCCATCGTAAAAGGGAAACCACATTGGCCATACGGCAATTGGATTATGAAGCGCGAGCCATTGGCTTTATCTCCAGAGGTAATTCAAGTAGTAAAAGAATGTCCAGATCTATTGAAAAAGCTATCGACATGCATCTTCATTCCAGTTGCGGAGACGGGATCGTATTCGAGAAGGATGAAGGTTTCACGACTAGCGGTAACAAAACTCTCAGTCCGTACTTCAAAGCCTACAGTATCAACAGTGGGGTCGTCGTCAAGTTTGAATGTACCTTCGTTATCTGTACTGGCAGTCCATGTGATGGGGTAAGCATCAGCATTATTTGCAATGACATTGGCATAAGATATTCAACTTTTATACAATTATCGACTTAAACTAATTCATAACTTCTTAAATCTTCCTGGACTTTTGTGTGATCAAATCTATTCCGTGACCTCTGACTTATTTATACGAAACTTGGGTGTTTATTGACTTTATTGCTTTCTTTTACTATTTTAACTAAAAACCTAATTCGTACCAAGATGCATGAGATTTTTAACTGGTCTACATTTAAATATTTCAGTCCTCCTGTGCGATCGATGGATAGGTATGTATCGTTGGTCATGTAAGTTGAGAGGTATAAATAAAATCTGACAAGAGTGCGGGCTGTTTTCCGAACTAGAAAATTGGTTATGATCTCATTGTGGCATTAATAAAATGAAAATTATTATTTATATTTATTCCAACAAAATAATGGATTCAAGCAGTTGTCCTTTCGGGTTATACATTTTTAATAATATATTATTGGTTGATTTGAACCGCATTTTTGAAATTCATTTCTGGAGCAGAACTCTAATATTCTAAAGCCTTGCTTTCAGAGTGTTGTGTAATCATTGCATCTAGTTTCGACTTTTATTTAAAAATCCTTTAATTGTGCATGAACATAATTTTATAATTAAGTAGTACTTTGAACCGCTCTCATTTCACCAAATGATTGTCAACTCTCCATGTGAGAATAATGCAACTGTTTTATTTCAGGTGAACATTTTTGGGTCGCTGGTGGCGGAGTTTGTCTCTTTGTTACTTGTTACAGTCGGGGCAAATAAACCTTTTACACAGTCTTTCTCTTGTTTTTGTAAACTTTAGGATTTCAACGCATTAGTAGAGAAATAGAATCAAATCCAGTTGCAGGATATTTCCAAATATGCAAACAGAAACCTCAGTTAATTTCAGAAATCATCTTCCAGTTGAACTGGAACACAAATCCCGTTTGACCTACTTAGCGGAAAATATTGTAACTGGCTCAGTTCGTCCAAATATAAAAATTTGCGCACATCGCCCAATTTTGTTTTCTCAACTTCTCCGGGGTCTGGATTTTCGAAGCTCTCTTAGTGCTAAGATGATCGTAAGTCAATGATAATGTACTTACGACTATGTTAACACTTGGACAGCTTCAAAAATCTAGGCCCAGGTCAGTAGAATCAATAACGGGGGTTGATTAAACACTGTTCAGTATTTACTTCATCAACCACAAATGCTAGAAAACTGTTTATTTTGGATATTGTGAGTAAAACTTGTCTGAACACTTTGAAAATCGGATTTCGAACTGAAAAATACGTTAACGATGCAAAACAACATGAAAATAAGATACAAAAGTCTTTTTTTATAAGCAAGTCGGTACCAAGCAAAAACCTTTGATTTTTGTGATTTAAAATAAACAGTTATACATACTATCATTTAAACGATAGGATATTAAATATTTTTTCTGAGGAAACTTTAAATCGGAAGAATGTAATGAAATCGTTGATTATAGCTTGTCACAATCTCCTTAGAAATCCAATGTTACTTCTTGTTCGCATGATCTTTGGTATGAGAAACTTATAAATCGGCCAATTAGTATGATACAGTACCTTTATGCTATTTAGTTTTCTGTAAGTATTAACATACAAGTCAAAGTCTGGGTGCCCTGCTTCAAACAAGGTTAAGTTTACTTAGAGAAGTCAAGCCTATAGAACTTGGTTCAAAGCAAACTGTACGACTATAAAACAAACTACAAGAGATTGTACACGATCAGTGGGGTTGAATGATGAGCAGATTTATTAAAGGACGGCGAGTGTCCTTTTATATTTTTGGCTTTGATTCGTGCAAAACTATTGTTTCTTGTGATAAAAGTTCAAATTATTTCATCGGACTTGATTGATCCTTTTTTAAATGATAATCAAAGACCTCATAAAATCCCAGAAGCAACAATTATGTCTTATCTTCACAAATACTACTTAATCTACCACTCGACCCATAGAGGGGTCAACCTGTACTTGTTTTTAGTCTACTACAGTCAAGTTCCAGAACTTAACTCAGAGCTAAAAACGTGCCGTATTTCATCCCTCAAAACGTCGAAACATAAGATTTCAATAATGATTTACAAAAATAAAAGTTTACGGTAAAGTTATTTTGACTTTAGGGCGTCCGAACTAAACCCATGGCAACTTCAATATTTTTATATAACAAGACGCGACACAATATCTTAATGCACGCTAAAGTTGCTTTTTCTCTCGACAAATGGGTAGTCTGTCGACTCTTGATTATACTGTTATATACAAAGTGACCAGAAAAACTATGCATCGATAGACACATCTATTTGATATCTTTATATTAGAGATTCTGCATTTTAATGATTAACTTCTGATCCAACACTTGATTGTCAAATACATACAATATATTGTAAATCGTACTTGAATGCAAAGCCTTGAACAATCCTTATAAGACTTCACTCTGGTTTCTGACAGACAAAAGTAGTTTCCATCGGCCTCGACGCATTCTGATGTTCCTTCAACAGCTTAAATCCAGATTTTTCAATCTTCCCTCGAGCAACATCAATCCCCCAGCAAGGCCCAAGGGCTTCCGATTCCCCACCTTGAAAACTCTCAGGAATACAAACAAAAGTTCCGGCGGCGTAGTAAAAGGCTGCTCCTAAATTTCCAATATTATCTGCCATCGAGCCACGAAGCACAATATCCAGAATAGTGAAAATGCCTCCCGGTTTCAACATACGGTACACACCTTTTAATGCCTCTAGTGGATTTGGTAGGTCATGAATGACGTCACGAACGAAGATCCAATCGTATTGCTTGACGGGAGTCTCTGGTACATTGCAGACGTCAAGGATTGTGAATTCGCAGTTCTTAATTCCTCGTTCATCAGCTCTCACCTTTGCAATATCAAGGACAGATTCGACAACGTCGGTTCCTGTAAACCGAGTTTTTTCGAAACGACGACTCATGTTGAGAATAATTGTTCCATTGGCACTTCCAATTTCCAGAGCATCGATACCCTGTTCTGTAAATAAAACATTGCATAAGTATACATATTAGGTTATTTTTGTAAACAACATGCTAAACTATTTATCACCTAAATAAACAATGAATAGAGACCATATATGTTATTAAAATAATACAGGTACTTACTCTGTTGCTTATATATATATATATATACTATCATCCGACACTACTCGACAAACGTTTAGATTCGCTATCAGGTAGAAATTGTCGCATTGACTTCCTTCGTAAAATGGAATCATGCCTGCTCAGGCCTTACCTTACCTTACCTGTCATGTTTTTGACATTATTGGATCTTGACAATCATAATAAAACTTAAAAAGGTGCGTTTGGACGTAATAATGAACGCTGGTATCGGGGACACTACTACATTATTGAATCGAATGAATTGTTTCAGCTTTTGTTTCATCACGGTTACTGCATCTATGCTCAAACAGGCAGCTTAGAGGCACTAGTTCTTTCGTTATTTGCACTAGAACATATGACGTTACATCAATGAGTCTAAACTTTCGTCGAGCAGTATAATATTCAATGGAACGTGATTTCTCTGTTCCTGGCCAGTACTGTTAACAAATCCATAAACAATCATTCCCATCAGCTATGAATTCTGACTGTAAATAGGATTTAAGCGATTTCTATTGCTTCTGGTGAAAGGTAAAACTACATCATCTTTCATTCGCCCTAAAACGTGTTACTGTCCCTATAAAGAGGAAGTAGCACGTTTTTTGATAATTTTATATTTTAATTTTGTCACTGATAATTGTAACCTAATGCTAAATGTATTATTTTGACGGTGTCAACAATTTCATTACACAAGTCAATCATCCATAGTCAGAGGACAAATTATGAAGATTCACATAAAATACATTGGCGGCCATTTTGTGTGAACACCTTTAATTCATTTTGTGTAAGAATAAGGACTCGCATGGTTAAACTTTACGTTATATATTTGAATTATTACTGCTCCATTTAGTTTAAATACATTGACTTTCAATTGAAACCATTTATTTTCATTTTCCCGACATCACCTTATATTTCCCTTAAAAACGTGTTACTGTCCCTTTAAGGTGTAACATTAGGGTCATAAAATCTATAAATCAAAATGGTCATCATCAGATATGGGTATACAAGATGTCCACTAGCTAGGCCTTGAGATAAAGATGGAATTGCTGTTTTTAAAGTATGCGCCTTTGTGGCCCGAGTTTGAAGTAGCGGAGCATTATACATCAAATCTTTTTTTTATTCATAGTTTGGAGAAAGTACCATCTTGTGTCAATGACTGGATGTTTTCAGCATTTTTATATTTAGTGACAGTGTGTAAAAGAAGGAAAATTTAAATCCAATGTCAGCCATGTCAAAAGCCAATTGGGCTTTCAGGCCAGATTCTCTTATCAGATTAAAGTACTGTTTGGTTCTTCGTTTGACAAACCTACTTCTTAACTTTTAATAAATGCGTTGATGGTCATTATTGAGAAGAAGCTTCAATCTATTAAAAACACGCTTTAGCATATAAGATTGCTGCCTGAGTAGAAATATAAATGAGCAAAGAAACGATGTTAGCGCATATGACAAGGCTCTGATCAACAGCATAATAAAGTCGGCGCGTTATGTCGAGACAGCACTGAAGGTCATAGCGACCGTTTATAAGGCCCCAACAAATTACAAAAATGTTTCTGCTCTTACATTCAAGCAAAAATGATGCGATGACGCGGATTTTATTTTATTTCCAAATTTCTTTTGATTATTTAACATGAAAAAGACTAAGAAATTAAACGTTTGAATAACCTTTTTCCTGCGTCTTTGAAGGCACTCACGGACAGAAACGAGTAACAGTCTGCGTTTCATTGTTTCTTTAGGCCACGGGACTAACATTCCATTTTTCCCTTGTCAACATCTTGAAACAAGAGTCATCAGAAGATGACATATCCCACCGGTTCCACATGATCGTAAGATGTAAACCTTTGAAACTTGTCAAGATAATTGTAAATTTTTCAAGTAAGGTTCATAATAGTATAAGCTTATATATATGAAACGAAATCTTTCATGAACAGAGTCCAAATAAGAGCCGTTTCCATGGAAATAATAAAAAATGAAATTTTCAGAAATTTGAAATATCAAAAGGCACCACTTCAGTAGGTGGGCAATACACATGTAAAGTTTAAGAAAGATATGTGGACCGGTTTTTGAGTTCTGCTCCGGAAACTAAAACTTTCATGAACAGAGTCCATATAAGAGCCGTTTCCATGGAAATGATAAAAAAAAGAGCCATTGGCTCTGTAGCTCATCAGGCATCATATCAAGTTTGCTTTATACAGACCAGATGAGCTAAAAATGAAACTGATGTTACCTTTTGCAAGAAAACCTATAAAAAATTACAAAACAAATGTAACGATTTCGGAATAAATTTCCTTACCCAAATTATTTATTAGACAGTGAAAGAAGTCCACACTATAAAATATCCAAGGAGAAATAAAGACTGTCATCAAATGGAGAAAAATAGGTTTTTAAGATTGTGACCCCTGTGACCCTATTTAGGGTCATGGGGTCACGAAATCTACAGTTTAAAATCCCAATTGGCCAAGGAGTCTACATGCAGTCTTTCAGCTCAATAGACCTTTAGGAGCTAAAGATGATGATGAAAATAAGTTTTTAAGGTTGTGACCCCTGTGACCCTATTTGGGGTCATGGGGTCAAGAAATCTACAATTTAGAATCCCCATTGGCCAAGGAGTCTGCACATATCATTTCAGCTCTCTAGACCTTTTGGAACTTGAGAAGAAGATGAAAATAGTTTTTTAAGGTTGTGACCCCTGTGACCCTATTTGGGGTCACAGGGTCAACAAAGTTACAAATTAGAATCTCCATTGTCCAAGGAGTCTCCACACATCAATATTAACTATCTATTCCTTTTGGAACTGGAGAAGAAGATGAGAATGGTTTTTAAGGTTGTGACCCCTGTGACCCTATTTGGGGTCATGGGGTCACGAAATCTACAATTTAGAATCCCACTTGGCCAAGGAGTCTGCACATATGATTTTTAACTCTCTAATCCTTTTAGAACTGGAGAAGAAGATGAAAATAGGTTTTTAAGGTTGTGACCCCTGTGACCCTATTTGGGGTCACAGGGTCGCCAAAGTTACAAATTAGAATCCCCATTGTCCAAGGAGTCTGCACATATAATTTTTAACTCTCTACTCCTTTTGGAACTGGAGAAGAAGATGAAAATAGGTTTTTAAGGTTGTGACCCCTGTGACCCTATTTGGGGTCACAGAGTCACCAAAGTTACAAATTAGAATCCCCATTGTCCAAGGAGTTTGCACATATAATTTTTAACTCTCTACTCCTTTCGGAACTGGAGAAGAAGATGAAAATAGGTTTTTAAGGTTGTGACCCCTGTGACCCTATTTGGGGTCACAGAGTCACCAAAGTTACAAATTAGAATCCCCATTGGCCAAGGAGTCTGCACATATCATTTTTAACTCTCTAGGCCTTCTGGAACTGGAGAAGAAGATGAGAATGGTTTTTAAGGTTGTGACCCCTGTGACCCTATTTGGGGTCATGGGGTCACGAAATCTACAATTTAGAATCCCACTTTGCCAAGGAGTCTGCACATATGATTTTTAACTCTCTAGTCCTTTTAGAACTGGAGAAGAAGAGGAAAATAGGTTTTTAAGGTTGTGACCCCTGTGACCCTATTTGGGGTCACAGGGTCACTAAAGTTACAAATTGGAATCCCCATTGTCCAAGGAGTCTGCACATATCATTTTTAACTATCTACTCCTTTTGCAACTGGAGAAGAAGATGAGAATTGGTTTTTAAAGTTGTGACCCCTGTGACCCTATTTGGGGTCATGGGCTCACGAAATCTACAATTAAGAATCCCCATAGGCCAAGGAGTCTGCACATATTACTTTCAACTCTACAGTCCTTTTAGAACTGGAGAAGAAGATGAAAATAGGTTTTTAAGGTTGTGACCCCTGTGACCCTATTTGGGGTCATGGGGTCACGAAATCTACAATTTAGAATCCCACTTGGCCAAGGAGTCTGCACATATGATTTTTAACTCTCTAATCCTTTTAGAACTGGAGAAGAAGATGAAAATAGGTTTTTAAGGTTGTGACCCCTGTGACCCTATTTGGGGTCACAGGGTCGCCAAAGTTACAAATTAGAATCCCCATTGTCCAAGGAGTCTGCACATATAATTTTTAACTCTCTACTCCTTTTGGAACTGGAGAAGAAGATGAAAATAGGTTTTTAAGGTTGTGACCCCTGTGACCCTATTTGGGGTCACAGAGTCACCAAAGTTACAAATTAGAATCCCCATTGTCCAAGGAGTTTGCACATATAATTTTTAACTCTCTACTCCTTTCGGAACTGGAGAAGAAGATGAAAATAGGTTTTTAAGGTTGTGACCCCTGTGACCCTATTTGGGGTCACAGAGTCACCAAAGTTACAAATTAGAATCCCCATTGGCCAAGGAGTCTGCATATATCATTTTTAACTCTCTAGGCCTTCTGGAACTGGAGAAGAAGATGAAAATAGGTTTTTAAAGTTGTGGCCCCTGTGACCCTATTTGGGGTCACAGGGTCACCAAAGTTACAAATTAGAATCTCCATATGCTAAGGTACCCGTACACAAAATTTCAGCTCTCTAATGTGTATGGTTCATGAGGAGAAGTCGAAAGTGTCAAAAGTTTACGGACGGACGGCGGACGACGGACGACGGACGGACGACGGACGACGGACGGACGGACGCCGGACGACGGGCCATGCCATAAGCCCATCTGGACTTTCAGTCCTGATGAGCTAAAAATTAAATTTTCAGAAATGTGAAAATATCAAAGGGCACCACTTCAGTAGGTGGGCAATACACATGTAAAGTTTCAGAAAGATATGTGGACCGGTTTTTGAGTTCTGCTCCGGAAACGAAATGTTTACGGACGGACGGACATACAGACGGACAGGGCGATGACTATATCCCACGGTATTACATACCGGTGGGATAAAAAAGGCTTGATGCGGGGGTTTGATCCTGACGCCGGCGGAAACCGGAAACAAATTACTTTTTTTACTAGGCCTAATGGATGCCCCATCTGAGGACACTCGCGTGTCATTCCCTCCCCACAGAGGCAGATTTATTCAACATGACTTGATCTGCCTCTCTGGGGAGAGAATGCACGCATGTTAGCATCCTGGTTATCTACAGGATGAACATGCTGCCGTTATGGTTCAAGCCGTTTCAGAGTAATACCAGTGGTTTTTCGCCTGCTTCTGTGGAGTGATTGTGCAATGCTGCGTCGATAGCGAATATGTCTCATCAGCAATCCTCTGCTTCTTACCAGCGCAGATAACAGCATTCTCAGCGTAAGTTTGGGCGAGGACAACGTGATAACTACTCACAGTTTACAAACAGGCAATACCCACAGCAGCGATATGTAATTGGGGACAGGGTTCAGATCAAGGTTACGTCAACCTACAGATACTGAGTGATATGACACTAAGTTATCTCAAGGTAAACAATATGTGTTTTGAAGCATGGGAGCTACATGTATTTGGACTCCTTCAATGGTGTTGGACTGGATTAGAAAATAATTACATTTACCTTTAAAGTTTTGCCTACTGATCATGACGTTCATTTTCCTGTTTCCTGCTTTAGGTTAGTAGATAGAAAAGCTGGTCCCATAGACACTGTGTATAACCGTACACCGGAACTAGCGAGGTGTACGGCGGAGAAATGTTGCTAGCGAGGATCGTGATCGCAAACGGGATCACTTAAAAAGCAATCATCGCCGTTTCATCAACTTTTTCTATGTTATCATCATGTCAATAGCTTTCCGAGACATAACTATTTAATGTCATATCCTGTTCATAGTCAGAGATAGCAAATATGTTACTAACAACAGCATTACTCGCAACTGTCATTGTTACTGTCCCTTGGATACAGAATGACAAGCACATACATTTTACTAAGTATGTGTGCTAAAATTACCACATGATGTTGATTATTTGAAAGTTATGAAGTAAAATATTACCTAACTTTCGATTTCGGTTCCTCCCTAGCAACATTTCTCCGCCGTACACCTCGCTAGTCAACTCAACTATGTTTGCCTTGTTTGAATCATTTTGTGTTTATTTTTTTGCATGGCGCCTTAGAAAACGCGTGTCAAAAAATCATCAATTTGCTATCTCCTTAAATAAGCGAGATTGGAGAGCCAAATTGGTAATTTTTTGCATATTTATAGACGTTATAACGCGAAGACAAATCAATGCAGAAAAGTCAAAGTGGATGTTTTTCATTAACAGTATCTTAAATAAACTTCTTATATACATTTCCGAAATTCAAATTTAATTTCAAAATAATTATTAACAAAAAAAGTACCTGCAAACAACAATGTTAGCACCCCAACAGCGTTTAGACAACCACAGTACAAAACGCTCCATGCCATCATGGTTAAAATTATGAACAATAATTCTCCAAATATTTTTGTTATAAAACACATTCGAAATCGAATTTAGATGGCATACATACATGTAATTTGTTTATCCTTCGTTTGAAAATACCCAGCGTTTCTTTTGCCCATGAGTTTACTATCCCATGTTTTCAGAAAATTATCAAGTATGCCATTGACGAATAATGTTCATTATATCTTGCTGCTTTCATGTGTGTGTGTGTGTGTGTGTGTATGAGGGAGTGTGTGTGTACCATATCCAATCGTTAATAACTTCACAATATATACTCTCCCAAAAAAGAAACGCATATATAATTTTTTAAAGAAATTTTTACTTCACCTTTAAAACCACAAATGTCACAAAATTTCAATGGTAACAAAGCGAAAATTTACATGTTAATAGACAAAGAGTATGCCAAGTGAAGAACACTAGTTTTAGGTATGTTTCTGTATTCTGTTGACCACAAGATGGCGTCGAAGTAAGTGTTATGAATTCCTGCCAATTTTCAAGAATTCTTGCTTGACATCCCTTTGTAAATGAAATAGCCAATTGATGGATTCCCTATAATGCAGTTCTTCCCACATCTTTCTGCAATGTAATGGCAAGTCGTTGGTGTATCTCGGGCGTATAATGACGTTCACGTACACGTTTATTTAATTCATATCGTTGATGCCTTAATTGGCTTAAAATGTAGTGTTTGAGAAGTCATAAACAACTTCTTTATTTTAAATGGGCAGGATTATGTGCCATCTGACGCTCTGTACGTGAATTCAAGTTATCATACTCGAAACACTCCCTTTGGTTTTAAATAATCTGATGCAAGTGACATTCATGGACGTTATCGAAATTGTGATTTGCTTCTCCAATTCCTCAGAACCACCAATTAACCACATTTTTGTATGCTAAATATTGTATCCCACACCTTCACACCGTCTCAACCGAATCTGTTGTCTTGTGGCATAAACTTTTGGCAAAATTGTCCTTTTTCGAACTGTAAGATATCCAAAGTCACGTTATTTTCTAATTGCTGTTATTGACAAATTTGTGCGTTTTTAGAAACCCAAAGTCTCCTAAAGTTTCTTGGGTTCAAGATATTTATTGTAAAAGGTCACTTAATAACAATGAGTTCTTTAAAGCCACGAAAACCAGGGGCGATAACTGGTCTTCATGGTCGAATATCGACTTCATGGAAACGCTTTTGTACAGTTTGGTGGACTTGCGAACCCAAATCAGTGATGTTGTAAATGATGTGTATCCCTGTGGCAAGAGAATGAAGAAAAAGTGTGACCCGGATGTAAAGATTTGAGGTTTTGGTGGCAATTTTTTTATGCACACATCTTTAGCTCTTTTGACCGGAAGTGGCCTGTAGGAAGGAACCAATAATGCCCAATAGGACGATGATGAATATTCTGATGCCAGACTAGTGTGAATAATGAAACTTCGGTTTCAATTTCACGCTCGACAAAATTTTCATTTCCGACACTTTGTCGATGCATAATGGTAACCTTGGTTCCGTTTAGAATTGAATGACAAAATTTGAAATATGAGTGCCTTTGGTTGGTTAAAGGTACCATATGATCTAGCGTTTACTCTTACATGAATTCTGCTTTAAATTTTTTCTATATAATGTTTTTTCAAAATGGCCTTCAAATGAGTCTCAAATAAACAAGAGGTATAAAATTTCGATTTTGTGTACTAAAGTCGTAAACAATCATATAATAAAGACGTTTTGAAAGAAAATATCACATTTATATTGTTTAATTTGTTTTTACACTCAACAAAAAATATCAAAATCACCTATGCGTTTCTTTTTTGGGAGAGTATATTCTTAATCATCTTACCGAGTTTCTCTTTTATTGGGGGATAAGATCCGAGGAAATCTGAATCAATGAGTTCATCTTGCTGTGATATCCTCAAACTATCCATGATGTCGAATATGCCAGGGTATTCAGAATACCGCACACCTGTATAAAATACAAGAAGTGTTGAAATTACATTGGAAAGTTAAACATTTTATTAAAGTTCTTTGATTGGCATTCTAGAAGTTGGTGTGATGATCGACAAGGAAGATTATTTTATGGATAATCAGAGCGACGTTTCGACGAAGATCCTAATGTCGTTGTCAAGCAAGTGACAACGACATTACTTGCTTGACAACGACATTAGGATCTATGTCGAAACGTCGCTTTCAAAGAATAAAGAAGTTGATTATCCATAAAATAATCTTCCTTGTTGATCATCTTATTAAACGTAAACACGACTTTATCAGCATTTGATTAAGTTCTACACGCAATATTACACTGAATTAAAGCGCAGTACGATCCATTTTTCGCTAGTTCCAACCGATGTTCGCAGGTTTCACCGTAATACATAACCACAATAGTGTTGTGGGATTTCTCCTTGCAATAATACTAACACCCGTGATATAAACGAAATACTTGAAAGCGGCGTTCAATCCCATGACAACCCATCCATGAACTTTAAGAATTGAATTGTTTTATTCTAAAAGATAGTCAAGCAGTTGGTAACATTCATTTTCGCTTTCGTTTGATCATTTTATACCAATAAAAACATGCTGCTATACGTACGAGACTCGATTGATTTTAATGGCACATATATACTACTCAAAAGAATCTTAGGAACATTTGTACTATGACGAAGTTTCTGTATTTGATGTCAGAAACAAGGCAAGGGTTGAAAATGAAAGTGACATGATGTCAGATGGTTCAGGTTCATAACATTGCGGTCTTGTCTTGGGTGAATGTATTGCTTTGGAAATAATGTCACTGGTAGTGATAAGCTTGATTAAGACATTTTCCAAAAAAATGTGATGAAAAAATCAAAAATTCCAAAATTAATCAAATAAAAAAAAATTATAGTTCAAAATTCAGGAGCCCAATTTAAGTTTGCATGTGGGTGTGATCAAACCTTCAAACAAAACCCTTCTCTTTGAGCTGCTGACATTTAAAGTTGGTGATGTTACTACTTGAATGTTCCTTAAAGGGGCAGTAGCACGTTTTTTTGATAATTTTATATTTTAAAATTTTCACTGATAATTGTAAGTTAATGCTAAATGTATTGTATTGACAGTGACAAAAATCTCATTACACAAACAAATCATCCATAGTCAGAGGACAATGTATGAAGATTCACATAAAATCCACTGGCGGCCATTTTGTGTGAACACCTTTAATTCATTTTGTGTAAGAAAAAGTAGTCGCATGGTTAAACTTTACGCTATATACTTGAATTAATACTGCTCCATTTAGTTTAAATACATTGTCTTTCAATTGGAAGCATTAATTTTCATTTTCCTGACATCGCCTTATATTCCCCCCAAAAACGTGCTACTGCCCCTTTAACATCTATTGAGTAGTATATAATAGGAATGATGACATACAAGAAATACACTGTGTACCTACCTGCCCGTCCGTCTTTTGGAAAACACTCCATGACGGCATCGTACTTCTGTCCGAAGTACGGAGTGAACTTTGTAATATTGGCCATCATTTTTAGAACTGGTTTAAATTCTGGTTTGACGTGAAACTTGGTCGACGATTGATCAACTTCAACTACTTTGCCTGTTACTAAAGCACCAATCAGCTCTCTCACATATCTATAAAAAATGTATGCCAACATAAAATGAGATATTATGATCTCCTGATTAACAAAATTGATTGTGATTGACACAGAGATGTGGCGCTTACAAAGAAAGTGAAAGAGGAAAACACATCGTTGCTTTATGTTGAGAAATCTGATTGTGGAATATAATGTGTAAAGAACATTTTGTTTGTTGGCATCCCGCCTTTTAAATAAATTTAAATTATCAAATTGCATACTCTTAAGATAATTGCTGTACAAGTTAAAAACAGGCAAAACAAGATATAAATAAAGATAATATCTCAACATTACTCATTATAAAATTGATCTCTGTTTTAACAAAATCTACACCGTTTCCTTTTTAAAAAATATATTGTAGTAAATAGTATTAACAAGCAAAAAGTTGTAATTAAAAGATATTATGACGGGGAAAATACCTTTCTTTTAAGTCCCCCTTATCCGCGATCTGCTGTGACGTCAGAGGTTCTTCTGCTTGATCCAGGATGTCCAATATCCCGACATCCTTTGCCAGGGATATTGCTACAGATATTGCCCCGGAAGCTGCGTATTTCTGGATCATCTCTCCATACTCCTTTGCTTCCATTATTCTGGTCTGAACTTCTGAAAGTATAAGCTCTATTTTTAATAATTATTTCGAATACTTAGATCGCATCAGAAGCAAACAAAAACGATATTTTTTTCAGTCAAAAAATATACTACTCAAAATGATTTCAGGGTCAATCTATTTTCTACCCATGCATTCTCTCACAACAGAGGCAGATCAAGTCATGGATTGTTGATCGATCCTCTGTTCTTATTCGACAAAATCCGTGGGTACTGACATGTTCTCCAGGCGGAGAAAACAGGCACCACAATCCAATTGAATTGTTTAACAAATGACAACGCTTCTCGCATTGAAAGAGTGGTTCATATCTCCATGATACAGTAACGAAATTGAACAATTTACAGTGTCGCTTATTGCACAAATAACTTAACAAACATCTCCCATTCAACCCCACAAACTCGGCGAATAAGAACAAAGGCTCGATCAACAATTCATGACTTGATCTGCCTCTGTGGGAAGAAAATGCCTTACATGTATCTTTGTACAGAAAAGATATGAATTCATATTTCTAAACAGAAATCTTGTTGAAATTGGTACAGTATATACTGACGATAAAAGCATATGACATGCTGAAACACAACGAATGCGACAGACTCCTGAATAGCTCCAAATCGTGCTAAAAAGAAGGGCACGTGAAACTGTTTGCATTCCCAAATTGCAATGTTGTTTGGACCAATACATGCATCCTGTCTCAGTGTAAGAACGTTACGCTAACTCGACTATTCTGTACCCTGGGCTCAGAAGCTAGATTCGCTCGCGCGGCCGGACTTGGGATATAGCCAATCAAATCATTATTTCGTTGAAATTGTATCGAGAAGGTCGCGAGAAAATGATTTGATTTGCTATATCCGAGCCGCGCGAGCGAATCTAGCTTCTGAGCCCAGGGTACAGATTAGTGGAGTTAACGTAACGTTCGTACCCTGAGACAGGATGCTTTACATGTGGTCCTGCCTTTAAACATGTCATATGCATTTTCCACGAAGTTCTGCTTAGAATTAAATCTTCGTCATAGTCAGACGTATAAGCAGACGTTTTTGATAGAGGAAAAATCCTTGTGAGGCTTCATGGTGGCTAAACCTAAAAAAAATTTGACTCTTTGACTGCAACCATCCTTTTTCTGTGTGGATCCACCCTGCAGTCAGGTTGTGTTTTTTAATGCAAATGTCATGTAGAAATACAAGTTTTATCCTTAACTCATTTTGACTGAAAACATAATCGTTTAATCAAACGATCATCAATCAGAATACCAAATTTCTTCAAATATATGTTCCTGAAAAGTGACCGGTATATCTGGTTGCTAAGTAAAATCTGCTGATTTGTAGGACAGCCTGGAGAGGAAACCTCCTGAAAGAACGAGCTCGTATATCGATAGTCTCATCGCTTTGCAACTTTTCAACACGATTTTAATCAGAATGCATGAAATTCCAAATAACTTAATTTCAAATGTCCATGCGTTATTACAGCGCCACTATGAAGGTTTAAATGATTATGGCAAAAATCTGAGGTGTGCTGGCGTTAATTTAGTCAATCGTGATTTTGGAAAGTCATCAATAATGATATTTTCGAGTTAACAGTTATTGATAAAATCAAAAAGAATTGATCTCTGGATATGTGCTGTGTATATGGCTTTTTAAGATACTTATAAATACTTATCGTTTATTGGTCTTTTGGGGGGGAAACTTATTATTGCATTTTAATTTGTATGATCAAATTACTGAAAAAAAGGAATTGCTCTGAAAGAGCAAAGCTGTTAGTTTCAGTTTAAGTCTTTACGTAAGATTTTTATGAAATCATATCAGTGCGATTTGTTACTGATATCGTTTTGGGCTGATAGCGGAGAATACTTGAGCGAGAATAGGTTACCCATAGGGAATTTGGAGGACGTACAAGCAATAACTTGCTTTGTCATTGCTTCCCTCCTCGTCATAGTCTGTCATCAAGATCCTAAAGCAAAAATATTTTATTGATGACTCACCAAGTCTAGAAAATAGATCAAGTCTAGATCGCTCAGAAGTTACAGCATCTTCTGAGCTCCATTTTGTTATAATACATGATTTGTATTAAAATATTGTCAATATTGAAAAATACTTTACTAATGTTTAAATTAGTCATTCATTTCACATTATTTGAGTCATAAGTCAAGCCTCCTACAGTTGCACATATTACTATAACATTACATAATACCATATGAAATGAAGTCACCGAAATTATTTACAATGAAAATGCAATGTCCATCTGCATTACTGGCTTGTTGTTTCTGTACTATATATTTTTTCTGCTTTTCGCTGTCTTTGATACTAGAAACGCTGTATGTAAATTTATAAAGAAGTTATACATCCATACATTTAGCATGTTCCTGTGCATACTTATATTGCGCCTTTTCCACGTCCTATGGCATGCTCAAAGCGCTACATTCTTACCCCGAAGGAGTGTACTTTCACAGCTGCTACTAAGCGCTAATCACGACCATGTAGGTCAGTACATCCAATTTTCAGGTACCCATTTTAACAGCTGGGTGGACTGAGTGCAATGTGGATGAAGTGCCTTGCCCAGGGACACAACACAGGATGAGACCCAAGTCACAAATTTGTGGTGTCTCCACCGGGATTCGAACCCGGGTCTCCGGCGTGAGAGGCCAGCATGCTAACCACTACACCACTGTGCTTATATTGAAAATGCCATGTCAATCTGCATAACTGGCTTGTTGTTTCTGTACTATATATTTTATTTGCTTTTCGCCGTATGTAAATTTATAAAGAAGTTATACATCCATACATTTAGCATATAGGTATGTTAAGGTACCTCTCTTTGCATGTTAATGGATCTAAGGTAGATCTGGGAGGACAGATAGACCAGGGCATCAAACCCGAGTCTTAGAACCATAAGCGAGGGAACATTGAACGGTAAGGTAGGGGAGACCAGGATAAAGTGCGCCGTCGGGGCAAAGTGACCCAGTGTCCCAGAAATTGACCCAGTGTTTATTCTCCTTAACGATCGACAGCTGGCGTGGATTGTCATCATCAACCTATGAAAGCAAACGTTAAAAAATTCTGTTGTGCATGTTTGCATCTTTAGCGGGAGTTGGAGACTAACGATTGCATCAAGTTAAAAAAAACGAATTTTTTTTTAAAGAAACGATTCAAATAGTTCATTTAGACATAAAACGAAACATTGAACTCTATAGAACCTATTCATTGAATTTGAATTGAATGACAGACAAATTTTCTCCAACTTTTCGAATGTACCAAATCGTGACTCGTGAAATGATTTTACCGATTAATTGATTGGAGGTATCTAAATTACTTAGTTTCATATGAAATATTTCAGTTTAATTAATGTTAAGGCGAAACACAAATGACCATTTTGCCCCTATATAAAATATTGTTAAGCTACATTTATAAGACTGACACCTTGAAAAATCGCAATAAATTCGAAAATTCGACTTAGTTGATTATTCAGTATATAAAGCCTTCGATCAAGTCTAACCAAGGGTTACGTAATTTTTCAACGAATTGAGAATTAAGATGTACATTATCTTGGTCGCAAGATGTGATATAATGTTTTTAAAATGATCTTTCTAAATGCTTTTTTAAGTGTGTAATGATATGACAAAAGACATTTGTTGGCCTACCTATCGTTTCCTCGAGAAAATACGACGAGTTCGCTCGAAGTTGTAGAACTGTAAAATTACCACAGCGGAAGAGCATGCACAAAGGGAAGTAATTCGGTTTGCATTGATCGCTTTTGGTAGTGGGTTCAAGCACAGACGCATTTATGATATTAGTAGTTGTTTAATTACAGATATATCATGCAGTTTGTTGGGGTGTAGTGAAACCTTGAAAATTTGGTCAATTAGTAACTGGACAATTATACGTGATATATATGTAGTGAAATAGTGGAGTATAGTATAGAGTATAGAGTAGAGTATGGTATGGTATGGTATGGTATGGTATGGTATGGTATGGTATGGTATGGTATGGTATGGTATGGTATGGTATGGTATGGTATGGTATGGTATGGTATGGTATGGTATGGTATGCTATGCTATGGTATGCTATGCTATGGTATGGTATGCTATGGTAAGATATTGTTTGGTATGTCAAGATATGAAATGGTATGGTATGGTAAGATATTGATTTATATGTTATGTTATGGTATGGTATGGTATGGTAAGATATGGTATGGTATGTATAGTATGATAAGATATTGTATGGTATGGTATAGTATGATCAAATATGGTATGTTATGGTATGGTATGGTACGGTTTGATACATTATGGTATGGTATGGTATGGTATGGTATGGTATATGTAGTCATGGTAAGATAAGAAATGTATGTTTGTAATAGTATGATAAGACATGGTATGATATTGTATGGTATGGTATGATATTGTATGGTATGTCAAGATATGGTATGGTAAGATATTGATATGGTATGGTATGGTATGGTAAAGTCAGATATGGTATGGTCGTGGTATGATAAGAAATGTATGTTTGTAATAGTATGATAAGATATGGTATGGTATAGTATGATAAGATATTGTATGATATGGTATAGTATGATCAGATATGGTATGGTATGGTATGGTATGGTATGGTATGGTATGGTATGGTATGGTATAGTATATGTAGTCGACCCGTGATGCCAAAAACACAGACATCGGATCTAATGACCGGCAAAGCATGTTATTTTGTTTGACGAGAGCACCGTTTGATATACTAACGTGCGAAAGAAATGTCACTTTATTTACTTTCGCTATCTTATGAAACATTTCCCACCAATTAACATATCGCCACCTGTCAATCAAATATATTTTCCGACCAATCATAGAGTGTTATATATTCACTGCGCCATTGGCCGCGTTGCCGACGCCATTTTGTCCGTCAATCAATGAAACGTGTTTTACTTCCTTGTTTTATTTCCTCTGCATCTTAAGTCAGGATTTGCCTTATGAACTCGCAAAGTGTGCTGCTGTTTTCTTGAGTACCTTCTTGATACGCAGACAAATATTATAACATGTGTCATCTACGGAAGAGGTTGCGTCACATAGTGCACATAGACGTTGACACGGGAAAATTCGAAGCGGTGACGGACCAGGAATTAATTAATAAACAACTATAAAAGACATATTACCTAACTGATTTCAAGCAACTTTATTTGGTTATTTACCGTTTGATAACCTTCGTTGATATATTTATCATACATTTTGAATTATCATATGGCATTTGTTTTTACAATATTTGCCCCGATACACATGAAAGTATCGCTCCAAAAATTATATAAAATTATTAAATATATCAATGAAACTTATGAATTATGTCAAACACATTTCACATTTAAAACAATTGCTGATTTTTTAATAACTTTTTATCAAGGATTTATATAAAATTAATCAAATAGAAAATTAATCAGAATGCAACAATAAAGAACATTAAAAAAAATTGTAATCATCACAATAATAATACTTTCAATAGTTGGATATTATTTTTTTACATTTATGTCGTTTGTACCAAATGGACAAACAATTTGAATATATATAACAAATCATGTCAAGTCTTATGATATTATCAAAGTATCATAGATTTATGCTAATTAATATTTTGGATAATATATCCACATATATATTAATAATTTAACAAAACCTAAATTGTTGGTCAAGTTATTCACTTGAAATATAATAAATGTTTAACCATTATCATGTTTATTATTCAATAAACGTTCAAATATGTTCAAAGTGTTTTATGTTCCACAACTATTATAAATAAAAGTGCCTTGAAACAATACTGATGCTGACCATTGACATTTATAACTCTTAATTATGCAGCTAATCCCTCTCATTGACAAGTGTTCATATTTTCTTGAGGGAAAAATCAATTATAAATTTGAAATTTCTGGATATTATTGGGGAGAGTATTGGCATTCTTACAATTGCTGTGGAAAGGTAGAGCCATGGGCCATTTTGCACAGTTGATAAAAAAAATGGACCATTAAAATGTTGAGGCTTACTATTGACATATGGAAAATTGCCAATTTGATATGAATAAAAATTCTTAAAAGCCTGAAAATGGGTCATTGTAAAAGCTGTCTTTCCCAATGCCTGATCATTCTTTTAGCAAAATATGAATTAACTATAATATCTATTGACAAAGCAGAATAGTTCTAATTTTAGAGCAATTTTGATTTTATCTTCATGATTTATAGCTTACAAGGATACAATATACATTGTACTCCCTTACCAATTTCCAATTATTTTGACATCTGATCTCAATTCTTGGCATATATCCATGATCTTAAATAAATAATTGATAAAAAGTCGATATAAAAGTAAATATTTGAGTTTAAAAAATGAAAATAAATTGTAAATAAGATTAAAGGAGGACTCAGAACTGAACATTGTAAGACGTATTTCCTTTACTTTAAATTCATTTAAGAATAAGAAGAAGAGAAACGTGTATAAAGTATTTACACCAGTCCATAGCGATGGCAATTAAGAAATATTAAAATATTTTTAGTTATCTTGTTACTGAATATCATTCACATGGAAGGTCCCTTCGTGTACCTACAGTTATTAGCTGTTTGGTCGATATAATCTATTTCTGAATAAATGGTAATTGGTATACATTGGCTATAAATTTATACACTATGGATTTTGACAATTTCCTAACAATATATATATATTTTCTTTTTTAAAACACAATATGTACTGTTGATATATATTCGAAGCGAAAACTCACAGGAACCCACGTTTTGCCTACATTTTGTTTACGAAAGGGCTTAGGGGTTACTGTGATCTCTACTGTACTGTTTGTTTTGTTTGTTATTTTTCAGGGGAGAAATCTCAGGGGTGTGGGACCTATATATTTTAGATTAATTTACGAAAGGGCAAAGGGCTGGTACACCAAAACATATGAGTAATTCTATATTTATATGTTCAGAAATGACCGATTTCCTTATAAATCTTTGCGATCCCCTATGTCCGTCATACCACATAATCGGCACTTCCGCATTCGTTTTCTGTTGCACATGAAATAAAAACTCGTCAATTGTGTTTGAAATTTGTTGAAATTAGGATAATAAACAGTACAGAAACATTATCAGTTGATCGTTTCGTTTAACATTACAAAATGAGGCAGTTATTACACACGGAACTTCAATGTCTGTAACGCTCACGTCAATGACAACGTGCGTTTGTTTGTCGGACATAACATGAGTTACCTCCCTTGATTTCAAGGGGCGTGGTTATCACTCGTCTGGCGATATGTTAATTGTTTGCAATTTAAGTGAAATATTTCCAGAATATGTACTCGAAAAAGAAAAACCCATATACCATTACCAATTATTGATGTAGATGTCTTGAACTTGAAAAGGCCCATTTTAGTAAAGTAAATGAGATACAAATTTCTTGAATTCATGTTTCAAAATTCAAAAATTACTTATTTGTCTTCTGGAAACATGATATAACAATGGTCCAATAGTTTGTATCACATGTTGGTTAACTTGTCGTTTACTGGGAACGTGTCTAAGTACCGGAATAAAGGCAAAGTGCACGCGAAATTGAGAAAAGCTAATCAACTATACCTATACCTCTAAAATCTATTAATGATTTTAACTAAGGTCGTGATAAGAAATTCCATTGTTCTTTACTTGATATTATTTTATCTTTTAAGAAAAATGATGAATTTGGATTATTTGTGAGTGTGAGTTGATTTCCCGAGCCAGAGACATTATAAATATTTACCTTTTCCAATTACCTACATGTATAAGCAATCCTTTATAGATGTGTTCGGATATCATATCTAGTGGAAGTTGTTATTGGACGATACGGCAAGGTCCGAGGCAAGGCTGAAGTCAAGCCGCATCGGACTGAGGCAACTGTTCACGTGCTGTCGTCCATGTTTGCTCAATGATTATCTAACCATGAGGTTTATCTGATAACCAAGGTTAGTTATACAGAATAACGACCTCAAAACCAACATTAAATAAGAGATGAGAGTAAGAAAGATGTAACGTATCTGTTATAAATTGTGTACATTATCCCTTTGCATTCTTCTTGTGATTTTTTAAATAAACTGAATATAAACACCAGTTTCCCATATTGATCATTGTTTGATAAGCCAATGAACTGTTACTTCACGTCATATTGAATTGAACGTGACGCAATGAACATCGATAGAACCGTTTTCGTGAAAACTATCTGTGGGGCGACTAAGGTAAATTGCTTGTTTCAGATGTCGAAAAAATAAAAACCACACATATCATCGATAACTATACAAATAAGCATTTAATAAAAGCCACAGTAATAAAATTGTCATTGTCTTAAAATGTTTTAGTATAACAGCAATGTTCGATGTAAGAGGCAGAAGACACTTTTTTCTACTTTTTTCGTTGTAACAGAAGACACAGAGAAAGAAAGTGAGTATTGTAAAAGGTAAACTTATATACAAAACAGAATGTAAGACCGTCGATTCCATTCCTTTTCGGTTATGCAATTGTCAGAGGAGTTGAAAATATAACTGAGAAACATTCAGGTGTTAAAATTGGTCGCAGGACAAAAAGAAAAATCAAAATTGTGCTGAAAAGGTGTTTTGGATAATGAAAATTTAGCGCTCTCATTGATGAAATGAGAATTATACAGAACAATATATCGTCGTCAGGATCAATATATATATCTTGTGAAATGCAAAAACGATTGAAAATAAAGAAACGTTTTTTCATAAGACTATCAGTATCTTCAAGTGCAAAGATTAAGCCTTTTTCGTTCCAGTTTGGTATGTTCATTTTTCCATTTCATTGCTCGGTTATGTTGACAAAACGAATATTGAAGGTATGATATTTCAAAAACTGAAATATCCTCAAAGTTGAAATATCATGCAAATTACCTTAGCAAATATTCAAATAAGTATAGCACTATTACACAAATATTCTCTAACCATTTTTAACCCTACAATCTAAAAATACGGCTCAAGGTTGAAAATCTTCTTAAGTTGAAATTGGTCGCTTACATACAAAAATGATTTCAATTGAACTTCCTTTCGTTGGACGTTCTGCAATGAGTTGGAAGCCAGCCTGGTCAACAATATCTCTGACCGTTTGGACACTCCAGCAAGGACCATGGGCAGTGGAGTCTTCCCCTTGATAACTCTCGGGCACACATCCGAAGGTGGAACTTGCATACATGTAACTAACCTCAATATTACCAACGTTCTGGGCGAGAGATTCACGAAGACCATATTCCACCATGGTAAAGATCCCACCCGGTTTGAGTATTCTCCTGATCCCCTGAAGCGCCTCTAGTGGGTCCGGAAGGTCATGGATGACCCCCCGTGAATATACCCAATCAAACTGCTTCGCTGGCTGCTCGGGGATGTGGCAAACATCTAGGATTTCGAATTGGCAATTTGTCAATCCTCGCTCTATGGCACGTATACGGGCAATCTTAAGGACGGACTCAACTACGTCACTTCCGCTGAATCGGGATTTTGGATAACGCTTTGAAAGGTTGAGTAAAAGGGTTGCATTTGCACAGCCAACTTCTGCCACATCAATACCTGAACCTGAAATCACACAGATATACAGTCTGATTATAAAAGGTCGGGTTCCAAGGAATAAAATTTCCAAAATATTTACTGTATCGAGATTCGAAAAGGAAGGTTTCCTCTTTACTAGTGTAGATTATTTCACATCTAGATAGAGCGATATTGTTTGTTAGAGTAGTCGGTACTAGCGCGATTTTATTTATACTGGAGAAACCTACTGATATATTTGTACAAATGTACATTATGACTCGTTTGCATCATGATAGTGTTCTACCTGAAATAATGGTCTGAATACAACTGCAGCACTAAGGCAAGTGGTTTCGTTATACCAAATGTGTAAGTACTTAACAAACATTGAGGTTACAATTCATTATTCTACTCACCCAATGACGAATTTATCTCTCTGCATAAGCAATATTAACAAAGAAATTGCTTATCGTTTTCTGTACAGGTTTTCTTCGATATTACAGGTGCGGAGGATTAACTTACCCAGTTGCTCTGATATTCCAGGAGAGCACGATGTACTCACCCAGTTGCTCTGATATTCCAGGAGAGCACGATGTACTCACCCAGTTGCTCGGATATTCCAGGAGAGCAAGATATACTCACCCAGTTTCTCTGATATTCCAGGAGAGCACGATGTACTCACCCAGTTGCTCTGATATTCCAGGAGAGCAAGATATACTCACCCAGTTGCTCTGATATTCCAGGAGAGCACGATGTACTCACCCAGTTGCTCTGATATTCCAGGAGAGCAAGATATACTCACCCAGTTGCTCTGATATTCCAGGAGTAGACGGCAGTACGTCCCCATCTAAGAATCTGTCTTGGCTCTCTTCTCGAACCTCGTCCATGACGCTGAATACCTCGGGATGTTCCTCGTACCGTACTCCTACACACAATAACATCTGATTTCATTCATAGAAACTCATTTTTTATGAAACGTATCTGATGATTTTCCATAATAGACAAAACAGAAAATTAGAAAACTTTTTTTTTAAGATGACGAAAGTCCTTATAATTAGTAATTAAATTCTACATGTTCTGTTCCATATCATCTTTGGTATGTTGTATTTCTATCTGTACCTGGTATTTTGTATTTTGATTGGTGAAGCATTATGACATTAAAACTAATATGATGCCATGCACAGATTTGATATCATAAACGTTAAGATGTAGGCCAATTAAGTTGATCAAAATACCAATCAGTCATTTCACAGAATAATGTTATTAGTAACGCTGGCATATCCAAGCTCTAAAACATTTATTGTTATCTCAAAATATGATACACATTTGCGTTATATGTCTCACTTTACTCAATAACAATAGCGTACATGTATCATAATCAATTCCTATCTTTAAACCAAGTTTCTAGTCTTACCTGCAGGCCCATCCTTGTCAAAACACTTGCTGATTGCCGAGTATTTCTCCCCCAGGTGAGGGACATACCGGCTGGTAATGGCTGTCCTTTGAAGCACAGGCTTGAACTCCGGACTGATGTGGAAGCGAGTTGACGAGTCATCAACCTGGACTATCCTACCAGTCACAAGAGCTCCCATCAACTCCCTCACATATCTGGATAGCAAGAGATTAATGAGATAATGTGTTCATTTTATTTATGCATAAAAGTGGTGTGCCTCTTTTATTGCTTCAAAAACTCGGTAAACCAGAAAGGTTTGATTAAAAGCAAAATTTTATCAATACTCCAACAATTAGATTTCAGAATCAGATTGGAATCAGATTTTGTAGCTATTTATTAATTATATTATTTGTATCTAAATCGTATAGCGATTTCCTGCTAATAGATCGATACATTTAGGATGGAATTCATATGTATTAAGGAATTGGACTTCTCTCATCTCAGATTCATATGAAATTTCAGATATTTTTATTTTCCAATTTTAAGCGATCTGCTCCTTAGATTTAGAATAACGTTTATTTTATCTCTCACCTTTCCTTCAAATCTCCCTTGTCGGCGATCTGCTGTGACGTCATTGGCGTTTCTGCCTTGTAGAGGATATCCAGTATCCCGACATCCTTTGCGAGGGAGATTCCCGTTGCAATGACACCAAATGACGTGTATTTAGTTATCATTTCTCCATATTCTTTTGGATTCATGATGAGTGGATAATCTGTTGAAGACAAAAAAAAATATTTCTAGATATGGTAACTGTACGGCCACAAAATGTATTCCTTTGAAAATCCAGTCTTTTAAAACAAGACATGGCATTAACTTAAATAATTAACATGTCCTTTTCGGCGTAAGATCATTATAGGTTAATCGTGATCAAATGTGTGTTTAACTCGTTCCTCATGTCAAATTATTATTTTTGGCTTGTATTGTCAAGATTTCATAACATGATTCGGTTATGTTTATATGAAGAGAAATTGGCCTACTCATTCATGTTAAATCGTGAGAGTACCGTGATCGCATTTCTCATATGAGATTCCGAAATATCCGAAATGAGAGGAGTAAAATTTAAAAAAATACACTATCAAAATCGACTTTATACAATTGTTAGCAAAACAGGTTAAAAGCGTTAATAGTCAAAACATAATCAAAGATGACCTGGAGCACTTCGTCATACCTCTCTTACACCGTATTAAAATTGAACGGAGTTCGAAGGATTTGAAATTGTGTTCCTTATCGTAACTTCTATGTGGACCTTTTCATTGAGACGTTAAACGATGCAAAAAGTATGTTACTGTTACTCAATATATTAAAGTTCCAAATTCAATACCGTCGCGTTTACGCAATATTAATTTAACATTTAGATAAAAGTAAAGAATCTAAGATTCAGTTGATTATCATTGGGACACAAATGTAAGACACATAGTCAATAACCATGTTAAGTGAAAAACTAGGACAGATTTACACAGAGTACAACGAGGACACCTCCTCTGCATGTTTACTCTTGTATCATCTTTCATTGATGCATGATTCAACAAATCGCTATGTATATTCGCGCAGCATATAGAAGAGAGAGAGATGGGGGGGAGGACGAGAGAGACAGGGGAGAGAGTGAGGGAGGGGGTGAGGGGGAGAGGACTGAAGAGGGAGAGAGAGAGGGTAGAGGACGATAGAGAGAGAGGACGAGAGAGGGAGGCCGAGAGAGAGGGAGGGTAGAGAACAAGAGAGAGAGGGAGAGGGGGTGAAGAGGGGAGGACGAGAGGGGGAAGAAGGAGAGAGAGGGGGCGAGGACGAGAGAGAGAGGGTAGAGAACAAGAGAAAGAAGGACGAGAGGGGATTAAGGGGAGAGGACGAGTGGGAGGGAAAAGGGAGAATGAGAGGACGAGAGAGAGGGTAGAGAACAAAAGAGAGAGAGAGGACAAGGGAGGGAGAGGGGGTGAAGAGGAGAGGACGAGAGGGAGGAAGAGGGAGAGAGAGGGGGCGAGGACAAGAGAGAGAGAGAGGAGGAGAGTGGGTGAGGGGGAGATGACGAAAGAGAGAAGAAGAGGGAGAGAGAGGGGAGAGGACGAAAGAGGGAGGGCGACAGAGAGCGTAGAGAACAAGAGAGAGAGAGAGGATGAAAGAGAGATGATTAAGAATTCTATAGACTACTGGATGTTACCTTCTATATCTATGAACACATTCTTCTCCTGGTTAAAACGATTGAGTGAACTCACCTTAGAGCTGCTGACTCCTCGACAACTATGACACAACTGGAGCGATTGGATGAATTACAAAATATATGTTTGCAAAAAGTCCTTTCGAATATGAGACATTGCCTTCTTGTTATTTTGAAGACGTGAAAGATATTGACACCGACCTGAACGCTTTTTCAGTGAAAATGGTCATTGGCCTAGTCCAGCTATGACATTGTCCGACAGCTGGGCCATTCAAAGGGAGGTTACCCACTTCTGAGTTCGTTCTTGAAAATACTTATTGAACCCTGACGGAGCCTTAGATTTTATTCATAACAAACTTTTTTCTGCTGCTCTTTGAGGGTACCATATCACAAGGTTTAATAGGTGTTATAAGAAAGATGCGAAATATTGATGTATGCTTATAGAAATTTTACAATAAAATATGTTATTCTTGCGATTGATATTAGAACAGTAATTATAAGATATTGTCTGCGGTTTGAATTATAGAGATACTTGCTCACACCATTATTTCGTAAATAAAAATAATGCAAAGTATAAAAGTTGACAGACATACATTTTATTCAGTAAAAGTCTGAGATTTCCAAGTTTAAGTAAACCTAGCCTCAATATTCCCGTTTCATTCCTACATATCAGTCCAGAAACGTCTATAGAGGGTATTTTATTATTTTCATTCAAATTAACAATAATGCATAGCTTTATAAAGCATTGAGTCTAAAATTTTATTGACACAAAGTTGCCCAAGGGTCATCTTTATTCAAAATATAAGATTTTTATTACAGTAATACAGGCCTCCAGCCTAAAGTACATGTTTCACACAAGTGTTTCATTAAAGTACACGTAGGTGCAAATTTGTATCTTTTTTTTTCTGTACGTAAACAAGCTTACCAGGGACACTGGGCGAACAGTGTCACATTGTTAATAAAGTCAGTTCTAAGGTAACATCACAAGCTATTCTACGCATGTAAGTAAATAGCCACATCAGGACTCAAAGCATTAATTAGTATTTTATTAGGAAACACATTTCATAAAACCTTACCGGATCGGGCGAGCCACGCTCAATATAGCTAAACTTAACTTGTAACAGATGACCTAATCTATCCACAGGACCGCGTGATAGCACTTGTACTTGTATATGTATAAAGCAGTTGAGGACGTGTTTCTATCGTGTTAATGCATCAATTAATCGGAATTTGTGACAGCCGCGAAATAAGTAATGAAAGATGGACGAAGGGAGGTAACTCGCACTATTTGCGAGCAATATGACCTACTTACAAGTGTGAGAGCAAAGGTTAGGAAAGGTACGTAACCTGCTTCGTTTAGTTGAAGCACTATATCTATGCAATGTAATTACTTAGTTCAAACGATATATTAACTCTATTGAAGGTTTGAATCGTAGTTATAACCAACCTGACTTCCACACTCGATGTCGTGTCCGCAATTGCCTAGACTTTATCAATGTCTTTTCTCCTAGTGCTGGTATCTAGTCGACATACTTCATAATCAAATATTCAAGAATTCAATTCAATTTGAATCACATAAAATGATATCAAATTTAACTGATTGTACGTTAAAACCTGAGATATATAATATGTATGCCTCTACTTATGTTTGAAGCAAACCTTACATAAATCTAAAAACTCTTTTAAAATCATATTTGTATTTTCTGTACCGATCACATTATTTGTACTAAATTAATTGTTGAATTTGAGATAACGTAATTTATTTCAACTGTAGTAAATATATATCAGTATAAGAGAGTTTTGTAACACAAAACATGACTGTTTAAAGGGACAATAGCACGTTTTAGGGGGAATATAAGGTGGTGTCAGGAAAATAACAATTAATGGTTCCAATTCAAAGACAAAGTATTTAAACTAATTGAAGCAGTAATAATTAAAATATATAATGTAAAATTTAGCCCAGCGAAGGCTTTTTCTGACACAAAATGAATTAAAGGTGTTCACACAAAATGGCCGCCAGTGGATTTTATGTGAATGTTCATACCGCTTTATCCTCTAACTAAGGATGATGGCTTTTGTAATGAGATTTTTTACACCGTCAAAATGGTATATTTAGCATTAACTAACAATTATCCGTGACAAATTTGAAATATAGAATTATCAAAAAAAGTGCTGCTGCCTCTTTAAAATCCGTAACCACATCAAAAGTCTTTTGTTCTTTATAATATGTAAAACTATGAATGTTTACTGGAAAGACTAAACATCATGTTTGTCACTTGAACAATCTTCACTAATACGATGAATACATTCCCTACTTGTAAATATTTCCATTTCTATATCTAAAAAGGAATTATTTGAATAGAAAAGAAAACCAGCCAGCCCAACATGGATACAGGTTTTGTTGACAGTGCTCGGCAATGTTCAGAAACACAGGGTAGGTACATACACTTCAGGTTGATCCATTTCATCATATGATTAATTCAACTTTTTTTAAACTTCCATACCTGATTATGAACGACAAGCGTTTTAACCGATTCAATACACCCTCTAACCTAATTCACCAATTTTCAACCAACAACGTTAACCTTCTACTCACAAAAAAACTTTCAAAAGGTTTAGATCATGCATCGAGAGTAACATTTAAACTGGACTGATTCATTATCAATTTCAAACTTTATGTGCTTCACGTTTTCTACCATTTTATGCAGATCCTATTAGTTTCAAGTATTTTGCATTTCATTAGCAAACGTCAAAATGTTATATGATAAAATACATGATTCCTTTAAACATTTCGCAATGAACAATTATTGATGGTTTTTACCATTATAGTTTTTTACACAGTATGAATCTTCATGGTCAAATGTTTTCGCCTCCTTTAAGGCAAAGATGGGTACGCTGAACGTCTGAAGAGTTATTTCACGGCCGGCTGTGCTATGACTGCTATTGCAATCGCCAAGGAAGTTGGATTATTGAATGTTCTCCTGACAGCAGACGGGCCTCTAACCACAGATGAAATAGCTCAAAAGGGTCATCTTAAGGAGAGGTAAAATAATACTTCTTAAAAAGTATAATAAAGTACACGATTTAATTATTTTCTTATTGATAAACACTGAACACTTTTCAAAACTGATATTTTAAATATATATCAACTTCAATTGATTGTTAGTGTTTACATGTACGGATATTTGAAGGACCCGGTAGACTTAAGTCATGACATGGCATCATAAATCCATCTGTGAGAGGACGTACGCAGCTATCTTGGCCAATCTGGTTTTTAAAAAGTAGAGTTACTGCCCTATGTGTTCCTTATAGTAATAGATATACTATTACCTCCCGAGCTGTTACCACGATTCAAACAGGAGGTGTATTGAGTGATGCACCGAGGAAAGTGTGGATAGATATCTGACTTAAACCCAATTCCAATCGAGTAATATTGGACAAAAAAACTTAATTACTCTGAAGTCGAACGGTAAATGCAGTTCATTGCCAATATGGAATAGTTCATCAAAGGTAACCCTTACTATGGATCAATCCCTAGCCTTAAATAGTTAAGTCAGAGTTGATCTGCTTCTGTCACCTTTTTTCAGTCACTTTGAAATACGTTTAACATTTTCAGGTACTGTCGTGAAATTCTCGGAGCACTTGTGACGGCTAGAGTTGTGCAAGTTGACAGTGCAAGCGAGAAGTACAGTGTTGCGGTTGAGAACAGGGAAACATTGGCCGCAAATTCAATTTACAGCCGCTATCTGCCCTACTTTGGAGAGAAGTTTCCTGCCATTAAGAACTGCTTTGCCAGAGACGGCCCATCAGGTATTCTATAATCGACATTAATGTTGTCGGTTCCACGCTTGAATGTTTTTGTCTTGTTTCTACTAATCGACAAGCTGACAACTTTTTTATGTTTGCTAATGACAATGTATATATGTAGATGTTTATGTCACATGAATTGTTTCAGTTCAGTTGATATTCAAGGAAAATCGATCTGGGACGCGTTTATTCAGTCAGAAGGAGTATATAAGACATTTTATTTGACTTCAATGAAATTTTATAGTTATCTAGTATATCAGAAATAATGTTATAATACAACTAATCTTTTCACGCTACACACAACATTTGACACATGTCTCATGTATTGACTTTACGTCTTTATCCGTTTATAGAAGTTATCAAGGCTATATCATTATCTGAGCTCTATCTTCGCAACATTGGATTATATTCTCTAAAAACATTGTAGTAACTAGTCATTGTAAGCAGTGTTTCAATTGTGTTTTTGAGACTTAACTACACATTGCAATTGTAAATATTTTGACAACAGAGTTATGGATTTAGACAATCGGATTTTATGAACATTTGAGCACTTTCTGTTGTACGTTTCTCAACTCAATTGACTCTGACTCAAACACTCCCCCAACTGTTCCTGATGTCAAATACTGAGAATGCAACAACCCGAGCTATAGAAGGAAAACCCTTCTCATCATTTTGGACCATTAGTTTCTGTTCTCGAAGTCACATATTGATGTCAACGTGAACATAGATTAATATGTTAAAGGGAAAAGATTGCAAGAACTGTAGAAAGGTGAAACGGTTTATCACGATAATTTCGTATGAAATATCAACGTCAACCCGTAGTACGAATTCGTAGGCGAAATCAAACAAACGAAAAAGCCTTAGATGATCTAAGATAAATAGATACAGACTTAAAGGAGCACCTATGGATTTAAAAATAAGCGACAATTTCAACAGGTCTCTAACCTTCCCTCTTTAGAAATATTGGAAATTCATTAATTTTCACATCTAATGTCTTCTATGTGGATTAAAAAATTGGGATATGTCAACATTAAGTTGGGAAAAATTTCATTATGACAAAAAAGTTAAAAAAACACACGTAGGTAATCAATGTACTGTTCTGTTTTAGCTTACGATGTTAGTTACAGTCATACATATGACACTGAGGTGTGTACTTTCTTTTCCCGCTATAGTATACTACTGAAACTAAAATGTGAATGTTGTCTAACACACCTCTGAATTTTAATCATGTTTACCAAATTATAAAAGTTACCTAACTCTTATTATATTTTTGCTCGTTCACCAGGAGTGCGTTATGCTGACTACCCCGTAGCGTTCGACATCATGCGTGAGACAAGGATATTCACTCAGGACTCCCTTCTTGAGCAGTTTGTTTTGTCCGTAGTGCCTGGACTAAAAGAACGATTGGGTAAGAATTTGAGCAATAATCAGGTTTCAACAATACTTGATCTAGATGTCCATTGAAGGCTATCTGAGATATCTTCCCACTGTGAGAATCCTAAAACACCCAGCATTGATCTTTGAATGTTTACGAGGAGGGTCATTAGTTTGGCCTAATATGTTCGTTACTTCGCTTAAAGAGTATGTAAGCTTCTTAGATTATCATGCAAAATTAATGCATATGCAATTTCTTAAATATACCTGAATATTTAACCAGTGTAGTTTTTTAATTTAACATATATACTCGATACTTGAAATGAAAGAAAAGTCACAAAAATACTTCAATGAGGCAAGAAAATTCTGTGCACTTTTTTCTGTCCCCTCTTCAAAGTGATTCTCTACTTACAGAGGGAGATCAAGTCATGAAATATTGTTACAGCCTGTTTTAATAAGACCAAATCCGCGGCAATCCATTTGAGTTTCTTTATTAAATGACAACGTTATTTGCATGGAAAGGGTGGTTTGCACAACTAACTTGGATTGCCTCCAATCAGGCATCTCCCATTCTCCACAAACTTGGCTAATTAGAACAGAGACATTCTCTCCAAACAAAGGCAGGTCAAGTCATGAAATGTTGATACAGTCTCTATTCTAAAAAGATCAAATCCTCCAATCAGGCATATGCCATTCCAGACCACAAACTTGGCTAATTAGAACAGAGGCTGTATCAACATTTCATGACTTGATGTGCCCCTTTGGGGAGAAATGGAACAGAGACTGTAGCAATATTTCATGACTTGAACTGCTTGTGCTTCAAAGTGTGCATATATATGTACGATATTCGGATGCTGGATTTTTGTCTGTGCCTCAGTTACATATTAATCATAATCACCTTTCTACTGTTAGGGAGGTGCTTGATAAAGTGATGGTTGATAATATGAAGATTAATGTTAATTTTGTCCATGACGAAATAAGCTTGAGAATTGTTTTTTAGTTGAGATTTGATTATGTTAAGTAGATTGCTAAATTTCCAGTAAATTCTTCGTGTGATTCAGCATCCAATTGCAAGCAAATATAATTATTTATCAAATATTTGATTAAACATTATCAAATGACATATAACACATTTAAATGAGGAAGTTGTTATTTTTTAAATTCTTTTTAAATGTTGACATGTATAGAAATCCCACAAATTGTTAATGATAATATCAGTTGTATTCCATGGTTGTTCTGCAGAGAAGGGTATACAAGCTGCTGAACTCGGATGTGGTTTTGGTATTCTGAGCAACAACCTTGCCAACCGCTTTCCAGCGACGTCAATCATTGCCAGTGACGTTGTTGACGACCTACTCGTTACAGCACGATCTGCCGCAGACGAGATGGGTCTTCAGAACATTACATACGAAAATCAGGACATATACAGTCTTCCGGAATCGTACAAGGACAGGTTTGATTGGATACTTGTACGTGACGTCATACACGACCTACCATATCCCGATAAGGCGTTACGTCAAGTTTACTACGCTCTGAAACCTGGCGGCGAGTTGAGCTTGTTGGAGGTTGGAATCACCGGAAGTCTTGCTGAAAACGTTGGGAATATGGGAGCGTGCTCTCTCTATACTTTGAGCACATTTAGCTGTGTGCCTGAAAGTTTTCAGCAGCCAGATTCGGCAGCCCTCGGAGCAGCGTGGAACGTCAAAACTGCACGGTCTATGATCGAGGGAGCAGGATTTACTCTAGTTAAGGAGTATCATGATAAACAAGATGTTCACTATGTCTGTCGAAAGTAACATGACAGTGTCATTTACTGACTTGCCTTTTTTCCCTGAAATTTCCCTCGCAAACTGTGTTATGAGAATTCCGTTGATGGATGGGGAAAGAGTAACTATGTAGCGTGTTTAATTTAGAAACAATATGAACTTTATACATATATTATTGATAATTATGAATTGTATGACTGTCAATCAAATTACATTTTCGATATCAATATCACACTTATATGAATAATTGTATGTACATGTATAATACAGCTGCGTATCTTAAGTTTGTTCACTTGCTTGTGTATCTAAGTTAAGTGCAAATATCATGTAAATTGGGTTTCATATTGACGTCAATAAAATAACTCCAGGAGCACCTACAAACGACAACCAATTATTCATTAGTAAAATAATCATTCCCAAACCATGTTTCGGGATCGTCTTGTTACTGGTACTGAATTTAGATATTTGGCATGATTAAATAAACAGATGGGGTCATATTTGTGAAATTCAGACTTTCTTAAATTTAGATTTAAATATTCCATATAAACTTTGTTAGAAAGAAATCAGTATAATTACATGATTGCATTAATGCAAAGGAACAAATATGACTTAGGTCTAAAGCTATTGATCACTAATGAAGGCTTTTGTAGAGATAAATACAAAATAGTGTTTTCGAAATTTTGACCCCTGGTCATTTCAATGCCCTGCCAAATTGGTGACGGTTATCTTTAAGGTATGACATACGAATATGTTAACACAAACTGAATGTTTACTTGTCCTCGAATTTCAACATTCTTCGTTTCGTTTTCATAATGCTAGGATGCCTAAAAGACATCCCAAACTACATGATATTTGCAGTAAAAACGCATGTAAGTGAACAAACTTAAGATACGCAGCTGTATGGGTGTAAGTATATATATCAAATTATATCATGTATCAATCAAATTATTAATTAAATTATTAATTAATTATCAGAAAATCGAGTATTTTTTGGAAATGGCCTTAGTATAGTATATAACAATATTCAGCTTTGCATGATCACCTTACTACCAGGGTTAATTTTGCCACCTAATACCTTTTAATACAAAAAATACCCTTGCTATTTTCAATCTTCAAACCAAAGTTTACGATCTTTTTCTGAAGATTAATGGTAGGATCTTTGATCTTATACAAATTTTCTGCATAAAGTTACAAATGCAAATCCCAAAAATATATTGTTCAATAAATACGCCCTTTTCATACATACATCTTTTAATCATACTGAAGCTACGGCACTTTTTGTAAAATTTTCGATATCTTCAAAAAGGATTATTTTTGTCAAAGATATTTTCGAGGTTCGACCATCTCGTCACCCAACGCTTTTGTCCGAATATTTTGTTCAATACTGCTGGCCATTTCCGTACGAACACTATTGAATCGTTTCCGTTAAGGAATTTGATCCGTGTATCTAAACCGAACGTTTTACGTTCGATTCATTTTTCTTTTAATGTTTAAAATAATTTGGTTTGAATCTGATAAGATAAAGTGATCTTGGTCTAATAGTTGTTGAGTTATGCCCTGGTAAGGAAATGATAACGGACAGACAGGGCGATGACTCTCTCAGGTTTTACATACCGATGTGATTAGTATTCGTTTGACATGCGTTAGAGTCGCCAATACGACAGCATCTAATATGATTATCTCAACCATGCTTTATTTCAAACCATACATATTCATAAACAACCATAACATTTGTGTTAAGTCCATCCTTCATAAAGGCTAGACAACGTGATGACTCTGTTTGTGTTCCTAAGAGGGTTTTAGCTCGATGGATATCAGGGTATGTTTTGGAGCCACGCGAAAACATATACGCTGATTGAGCAAGATGCACTAGAGCTGACTGGTACTCTTGATGATGTTATGATTTGCCGAAGCAGGAGAAAAAGTGTAGATTTTATGAATGCTTTTATCGCTCTTAATGTTTACAATATGAAAATGACGATTTACTTCAACGTTAAAGAAATCCACATTTCAAAGTATAAATGCGTATACAAGAAGAGCTCCTATATTATATTCTTAATAAAAAGTATTAAAAATTAACGATTTATCTTTTTTTATGTGAAGGTAGCTTCCGCGGCAAAATAAATGTTTGTATAATTGCAATTAAACGAAGCATTCATAAAATATAATAAACTTGCCAGTAGTGCAACCATCTTTACCAGAAATTAAAGTGGGTTTTTTTAATTAACTATTATCAAATCATATTTTTTTTTACAGCTTGATATTAATCAGAAAAGAAGGTCCGTTTCGTTTCCAAAACACGGTAGACGACAATTCACATTGGACGTGATCCTTTTCAATTTGCCATTATCCTAGCAGACATTGTTCCATTTGTTGAGTTGACACAGGTGCAAAAGTAGTTTCATATTTTTCATTAAAGGTAGTCGACTAGTCCCATAAGTGTTCTATAGGATTCATATCTGTAGAACCCAATAAAGTGCTTTTCGTTGACCGACACTTCATATTAGTATCGACAAAATATACCGATGGTGCCAGTCAATTTTACTTTGCTGCTTTGTAAGAGTAAGAGACATTTCGGTAGCGAGTCAATGTATTCTAGTTGCATATTGTTTTAGTTGCCTGAAAAACTACAATGCCTACAATCTTTCAAATAAACAACTTAAGGCGGCATACAAATTCTTTTCAAGACATGGTTGCTGCAGTGCCACTTCAAAGCTTGCAGAAAGTATCAATAATAAGCAAATGTATCCATTTATTCAATTTCCTGTTTGTGTAGCATGAAACATTACCCGCGGGCATTATTATAAAGTATACTAAAATCCAAAAGAAACGTCCCCTCAATATTTGATTCTCGATTCTCGATAGAACAAAAAATATAACAAAAAGATATTTTTTTACCTTAACCACTGCATTTTGTGCGTTTAAGCGATGTGTTTCTACAGATAGTGCCTTGGCATATATAAGAATGGTGTCATTTTTTAATTACATTTCGTGATTTTTGATGTGTGTGAAAAAAAAAAAGAGGACGTTTCTTGTGGATTTTAGTTTATGTCCATTGCCAGAGAGATTTTTTCCCGAGAAAAAAGGGGCATACTTTTCAAAAATACCCACGGGTCATGTTTTATCCAACTTATAAACCGACAGAAATAGAGGGAAACAATTTTGTACTAAAATATAAAGTGGTGAACACAGTAACTGAAAAAACGTGTCATGGAGTGTCGACCTATTGTGTTTCCGGTTGTGAAACGCAGCCTCATCAGCCCTGTTATATGTTTCACGTGCAGCCAGCATTTATCCACAGTGGTACAGCTTGCTTTCACTTTAGAAACAAGCTCCCTAGATCGTTAAATAATTCTCAAGAAGGAATAATTAATATTCTTAGCCTTAGTTTACCACAAATTAATATAATAAGATATCAAACCACTCAAACTCAGACCTTTAAACTTAACATGTCCAACATTCTCTCCCAGCAGAGGTAAATCAAGAGGTAAAATGTTGTTTCAACTTCTGTTAGAATAAGACCAAATCCGTGGTTTCTTGAAGTTTCCCCTGCCGAAAAAAATTGCACCACGATTCATTTGAATTGTTTTACCAAATGACAACGCTGCTCGCATGAAAAGGGTGGTTCATAAGTCATAAGGGATGTTTGCTGTTGTCACTTTAGTTTTATCTAATATATGAATTTTAAGTTGCAATTAAATCATTATGGATTGTCGTACATTTTTTCGCCAAGGGAAACTGCTGGAAACCAAGGATTTGGTCAAATGGGAACATAGGTTTTAGTAATACAGGAAATAAATGACTGTTCTGTTAAATGAATTGTGCAGTAAATGATTCCGACTTTAAATCTTCTATCCACAGATCCATTTCCATCAGTACTATCCGTCCTTACTAAAACAACGGAGTATGTATAAACAATATCAAGAAAACGTAAACAAATCAGATAGCTTAATTGCGCTCATATTTCGTGCTGGGAATGACGGCACTGGAAGATAAATATCCCTTTCTGTATAAACATGAACGTCAGTTAAAATAATGAATCATAAGCATAAGTTGTGTATGGGACCTGTATCAAATGAGCATGTCAATCATAGAATTGGCGGGATAGCGCAGTGGTTAGCGCGTTCGGCTTCGGATCAGGAGGTCCGTGGTTCGAATCCCGCCAACTTTTAGGAACTTTGTCTGCAGGAGAGAACTGTTCTACACGCAGTCAGGTTTGGGTGCAGTGGTACACTGAATTTCAGTGGAGTACCATGCATGGTTCGCTAGTTCCAGCCGATGCTCGCAGGTTTTATCGCAATGCATAGCCACAATAGTGTTGCGGGCTTTCTCCCTGCAATATTAGCAGCCGCAGTATAAGTGAAATACTCTTGAAAGCGGCGATAAACCCCACATCACCTCACCTCACCTCATCATAGAATTACTGAATTATGAAGCTTACATATTTTTATATGGAGCGGTATCTGCTTAAAAAGGATATAAAAAGATTGCTTGAGTTCAGCTAAGTGTTAAATCCACCAAACGTAGATGTATTATATATGAGAACCATAAGCTTCGTTGAAGCCACCAGAACGCAATCCTTTGGTAGCATTGATGCTGACTTCTACAGACACCAACGTGCGAACCTTCCACCTCCCCGATTACCTTAGCTGGTGTCAACTTAGAAGACCAGTGGACTGAAACCAGAGACCACAATGGGGTAGACAACAGAATCCTAGTGTTCTCCACATGCTGGAGTCCATGCTGAGTGTCGACACCATATATATACATGGATGGCATTGTATTCCTGCCCATGCCTTTAAGAAATGGTTTTATGCAATTCAATGTATTTCTGGTTCCACAATGTTTCCTGTTGCTTTTGCGCTTCTGAACCCATCTACCATCCAGACCCACTTTGAACTTCTTGCCAATCAGGCACTAGCGACTACTTTTCCCGATACCTATCTTCAAAAATGCCTCTTTCACCTCAGCCTGTGTATTCTGCGCAAGATCAAAACAGTATAGGTTCGACAGTACAGAGAAGGCCATATTGTCCAAAAAGTCGTGCAAAGAACTGGCTGTTTGCCACTTCACCCCTTAGAAGAAGTTGAAGATGATTTGGTCGAGATTCTGAACTAGAGACCCGCCATCCTTCTCGTACTCTCCGTCATGGAAACCTGGGTAGAAGATGCTCTATTCAACAAGTCCAACAACACGGAAATGGAGGGTTGGCTCTCACGATTAAACTGGTCTCTTGGCAATTCCCGCCCGAAACTCTACAAATTCAGTAAACTAAAGGGCATCAGAACGCGTGTATCGGGAACTTGATTCTACTTTTCAGAGACTGAAGGCAACACTTCGAATGCCTGAGGGGCGAAGGACAAATCTTCAGCTTTCTATTCAACTGGTCATCATTTCTTATGTGATGTAAACAATTTATACATGTACCTTTATGGTAAATAATGTAAACAATAATATTAATGGTGATGATGAATGACGTAAAAATATGAAATATGTATGTAAATATTCTAAACTTTATTTATATCAAATGATATCACGTATTCTACAACGAAGGATTTTTTTTTTAATTTACCGTCTTCGACGTAATCAGCGCCCAGCTCCAATAAACGCCCTCAAAAGGGTTTAGTAATTATAGGTCTAATAACCGCCAATGTACCAGTGGTACAAACATTCTAAATTCAACGTTTTCACTTTGTTTCAAGAGAAATTAAAGGATACAATAGCGGCAATATGTGTTATTTTCTACTCAACAATGTGTAAGTATGTTTTCAACGTCTGTGTCAGTTATTAAAGTCAATCTTAACACAGTTCCATTTGAGTAGTTTTTATTTTTCGGTCGTCTTTCACACCACTTTGACAATCGTCTACCCAAGTCAATTTTGTAAGCGCCCTGGGCGCTTATTACGTCGAATACGGTAAATGTATTACTGTCAGTCGTGGTCAAGTTCACTTCTAATATAGAAGTGGGCTGTGTTTTCTCAATCTGCTTACACTTTAATTTTGACGTGTACAGTAGGCAGATTGAGACGCATGCAGACTGGGAGTAAACCTTTATTATTAGTTGAAGGCTATAATTCAATGCCCCGTGTCGTGTCTAATATCATTGTTGTCTAGAGTTGTTTTTCAGTCTATCGCTGTTTGCCTCTGTCGCTGACACCTGAAGATTCTTATTATTTTTATTTAAGTGTCTTTAAAAGATAATTGAGATTTTGCTAATGGTGACATGCTTATTTCATTTTTTGTCTTTCATGTTACAGTGATTCGTTAAATTTTAAAAACTGGATGTTAATTTACCACTATATATTTTATGTATATGTTTACATATTTCAGAAACTTAAATAAACTATACAGTGTCTGTCACACTATCTGTTGTCAATGTTTCTCTGTCTACGTTCATGTAGTAATTGTATACAAAACGTATCTTGTAAGATATTGTACTGAAATCTAAATGCACACTCCTGACGATATGTTGTCTCCGGAATATTTGTCTCCCTAATGTTCGTAAAGTTTTACAGTTCAAATCATCATGTTATAACACTATTGCTTACAATTTATTTAATTATATGTATTTCTTGAAATCAAGAAAGCTGGTTTTCTCACACGTGACTAGCCATTAAAGCCATTTTATGGCGCTTCAATAATTATTCAAGTTTTTAATGTATGTACGGTACGGAAAGAAACACAGTTTCAATTAGTGTTTCTGTATTTGTATCTCTGTTTTTTTATCATTTGAATACGCAGGTATTTAATATTTTTTACAATTAAATTGCATCAATCTACAGCAGCTTTATTTCTCCATATGTTTGATAAGATAAGCCATGTGAGGTTGATTCATATTCCTGCAATAATTCACGTATTATCATAGTCGTTATGCATTCCCTGTAAAAGCTGTACAGCTAGCCGAGGCGGCCATATTCCAAAGATTGTTTAATGGAGAATGCATGAGGGATATAGATTCGTTGAAACTATATACGATCACTTGCAGAAGTAGTTGCAATGGTATACTCTTCAAAAAAAGAAACGCAAAATGATTCCAAGCCTGTCCGTTTGTTTGACTCAAGTAAAAGCAGCAAAACCAATACAGCCTTACTATTTCTTTCCAAAATGTCATTGTTGTATAATGGTTTGCAGCCCAAAATAAATCACGGTGTAACTCTGTGTATATTTAATATTATGAAGCACTTCGAAAAAACATATATGGATAACGTGTGAAACAATATTCAGACGCGAGTAGGTGCAAAGCATGAGGGAACAATAAGCATACAAGAAGTATTGTTTCTAATATACTTACTTGCGAGTGGTTGTAGTTGTGCAAGTAATGATACCACTGGTTATAGTTGAAGTAGTGATATCTTATTGACTGTATCATCTTCTTACGCAAAGCTTAATACGGCAGTTCCTAAACAGTCTTTTTACAGTTCGGAACTGGCGTTTTGAGATTTGCGTAAGAAGATGTGATGGTTTAAGAAGCAGTGTTCCTTTATAAGTTACATATTTTAAAATTTGTTTTTGTATTAACATTTGTTCATACAGATAAACTCATATTCAGGACTATTTGCTTCCCCTTCACTAGCATGGCACTTCTGTATGTATACGTTGATGATTGGCTTTCTTTCAAATTTTCTTTGATGATTTAATAAATACCTGTCATATTTACAGTGCTCATAAACTGTGTTTGAAATCTATCTTTTAAGGAATGGCTCGAATGATAGAGCCTGTTACTACTAACCTGCAAAATATGCGTCAGTAACGAGACATGTTATTCTTTAACGATCTTTTTTGAAGGCATTATCTCCCCACAGAGGCAGATCAAGTAATGTAATGTTGTTACAGCCTCTGGTATAATAAGACCAAATCCGTGGGTTCCGGCAATTCCCCCTGGCGGGAAAACTTTGCACCACAATCCATTTACATTTCTTTATCAAATGACAACGTTTTTTGCATGGAGATGGTGGTTCATATCACAATGCCTTTGCCATGATTCAGTAGCCAAAATGATTAATTAAGAACAACGTCGCTGATTGCACAACTAACTTTGATTGCCTCCAATCAGGCATCTCCCATTCTAGACCACAAACTTGGCTAGTTAGAACAGAGTCTTTCTGGATATAAAAATCTTGTCATTGTATTTCAAATGAAGACATGAAATGAAAGTTTCCTGCAAAGAGTGTACGGTACAGTGTTTCGGTATGCATTTTACATGAGATAATATATATTACCTTACGTTCAATACATTATTTCTTAGATAAACTTCTTTTTGCTTTTAAAGGGTTAGTTTTCGTTCTTGTCATTCATCCATTCTGTTTTGCAGATCAACGCTACTCATCGCTTGATGATGCATCAATAATATGCCTTTAAGATCTACAGGCGCGATCAGATATCATAGCAGAGGATTAATGAGGGAGTTATCGTCCCGAAGATCAATAGGAAGATTAGAAAAGAGGATTAACGCGGACGTATGAGGGGGCATAAGCTTATGACTTGAACACCTTCGCAACTTATTAAACCCCCATATCACCGCTGGAGCTTATCTCGTCTTGCTGAAAGCAATAAGATTAATGTACTTTTGACTTAACATATCTACAGCGCTTGTTTAACACAACGATCACTGGCTAAAGTGAACTTATGAAGCACCCAAAAGAGAAGCTAGTTAGGTCGAGTTGTGTTTGACGATTCACCGTGTCATGGAAATTGACAAGGAATATCCGAATGACTCAATGTGACCCCTGACCTTTGACCCAGAGGGTCACGTGCGATGACGGGAACTGTCGGCTCATTCTTACGAATATGACATTGGCGTTGGCAAACTATTATTTGATTGTTATGAAACTTAAACTTTTATCGTAGTAAATTTTATTGTATTTAACAATTTAATTTTATGAATATTCTAACATTGTTATGTTTTACATAAAACAAGCCATTGTAAACATATATTTTACATTTATCACAAATGAAATATCAACACCATTGATCGGGTTATCTTTCCTTGGTTACAGTCCAGCAATGCAACTAGACTTGCAGTTATTGTACATTCCTAGGGAAGTTCATTCTCTTCCCACAGAGGCAAATCAAGTCATGTTGATTTAGCCTCTGTTCTATTACGCCAAAATCCCTGGGTTCCGGCAGTTTCCCCTGGCGGAAAAAAAACTTTCACCACAATACATTTGAATTTCTTTATCAAATGACAAGGCTTCTCGCATGGAAAGGGTGGTTCATTTCACAATGCTTTTGCCTTGTTTCAGTAGCCAAAATGATGATTTTAGGACAGCGTCGCTGATTGCACAACTAATTTTGATTGCCTCCAATCAGGCATCTCCCATTTAATCCAACAAACTCGGCGTAATAGAACAGAGGCTAAATCAACATGACTTGATCTGCCTCGGTGAGGAGAGAATGAGGGAAGTTGAGAAACTAAACTGTAGTAGGTACGTTCCCGTTGTTCCGGATTATCAATACATGGGTCATCCTCGGCCATCTAGGACCAATTGTTACGACACGCTTCACATTACCAACCCAGGGACTTTTCACAAGGAAATTCGTCTTGATTTAACTTGGCATCATTTGAATAAGTCATTTGTCGATTTGCCCTACACGCCTCTCTAGTGACAATTTTACTTTTTATATTGATATCGGATGATGAATTGGCTTTCACTTCACACCTTTGCTCATTCTTTTTTGCCAATCAGATGACAGTGATGTCCCCTAAATCTCTCATATACAAGTCCATAGCATGTGTTGAATATTAATTCTTAAATACGGAGAACAAATATAGTCGTTCATTCATCCAACGTCAAGATTTGTCATCAGTCATTTGTTTCATATCCAATAAGTTAATGTAAATAAAAATTTCATTGATTGTTAAAGGGTTTGAATGTTAAGCCCTGGGCGATCAAGGATTACTTAAGCCCTAAAGACAGTAAAATAAAGATAGATCCAACGTAATAAGTAATTTTCTTGTCACATGAAAGACTCGAATTTTTTGTACTATACGTTTGCAACCAATGAATTGTTTTTTATTATATCATCACCATAATTATAATAAAAACAGAATGATTTTTTTCAGTCTTAGCATAACACACATCGTAGATATATGTTTCCGAGTTCGATTTATGTAAATCATATATTTAACATCGCCTCGCCAAGCTGGTAAAATCAAATCGAGCAGTTAGAAGTCAAATCTTCGGTGTTTCTACCTCTATTATATCTATATTTTTGGGATAATGTTTCATAACATAGTCAGGACAATTACGTACATTAAAACGTTTGTATGATTTATCATTTTAAATTGACAGTTTTACATTTTAAGGAATTAACTTCATATATTACATCACTTAATGCATGTGTTAATCTAACACTTAGACTCTGAAATAAAACAGTTCATAAATCTAAATTTTGCAAAAAGAAATCAAGCAAAATGCCTCTCCCCCCCCCCCCCCCCCCTCTCTCTCTCTCTCTCTCTCTCTCTCTCTCTCTCTCTCTCTCTCTCATTCCCTTCTCTCTTTATCTCTCTCTATCTCATTCCCTTCTCTCTTCTATATCTCATTCCCTTCTCTCTACCATTTCTCCCCTTTCTCTCTTTTCCTCTCCATTTCATTCCTTTCTCTATCTTATTCCCTTCTCTCTCATTCCCTTTCCATCTCGTTCCCTCATTCCCTTCTCTCTCTCTCCCCCCCCCCTCTCTCTCTCTCTCTCTCTCTCCCTCTCTCTCTCTCTCTCTCTCTCTCTCTCTCTCTCTCTCTCTCTCAATCCCTTCTCGATGTCATTTCCCTCTCTCTATTTCTCTTTTTCTCTTTCTCCTCTCAATATGTTTTTCTCTCTCATTCCCTTGTCTCTCTATCTTTCCCTCTCTCTCTCTCTCTCAATCTATCTTTCCCTCTCTCTCTTTCTCTCATTCCCTGCTCCCTCCTTCTCTCTATCCCCAGTCTCCACCCCTATCCCAAGCGCACCCGGGTGTCCCACCACAAACAGGTGTAGCCTGCCAGCCCTCTATTGAGCGTGTGCTCACTTCATTCAGTAAATTGTATAATTCTCTCCCAAGCTGATTGGGCCAAAATCTGACTGGCAGGATTGGAGAGGTGGTCACGTGACGGCGAGGCAGGCAATGTGTATGTATGTTGATGATAGAAGTGTTCAAGTGAAGTGTGAAGTCGGTGTCACACTCCAGTCACAGTGCATCGAGATGCCGGTCAGACGAGCGCCTCCTTGTGGGGCTTATCGGTAACACACCCGCCCTCACTCCCTGCTTGTCAGCCTCCGTTTGGGTACCAGCATATATCGGGGATATGAGGGAGAGAGCGGCACACTCCAGAGTCGTGCCCGTCAAGCTAGCCCAGCCCGACCCACGGGCTTGTGAGGGGAGGACCCCTGTGTATATAGCACTCCCTTGACACATCTTACTGACAAAATGGAAAACTACATTCGATGGAGTTTTTGTGTACTATTTATTACTGTGATTTATATGTGCATCGTAACACTCGCTGCGTCCCCTCAACTGGCTGGAGTAGACGGAAAGGTGAGTAATATCATATTTATAATCTAATATGTTAGTTTCACACGTACGTAAGGGTGCACATTACATCCGTGTCCCTATGTACCGATGATAACTCGGGACTGTCAACTGCATGGGTGTGGGTGTTGTAGTGTACATGTTTAAATACACCAGTTGTACATTGTAGAGATGCCTACTTGATACCGTCCCTCCCGCCCTGTCGATATTACACTGTAGTGTACACCCACTTGTCAATGTTACAACAGCAATGCTGTATCACCTGGGATACTCTCACCTTTAACACACCTGTATATCTCACCTGTGTCTTTCACCTTTACACCTATGTATCTCAACTTTAACACTCCTGTCTCTCTCACATGCTTTACTTCCTTCACACACCTGTATATCTCAACTGTGCAAATAACGCTAAACTTTCCTTTCTCTACCAATATTTGTATGTATTTGTATAGATCGTTTGTCACATATCATATGCCTTTGTGTCTGATGTTATTCGTCTCTCTCACCTGTACACACCTGGAGAGAGAGGAGAAGTTTATATATTACCTTTACCTACGTCTCTCGCACCTGTCGATGATTGATGCTCCTTCTTATATATGTTTATAAATGTGTTAATCATAATTGTTCTCATGGAAGTATTTTGTATCGTGAGATATCTAACCTACCATATCTCATACGAGATGTTATTTGAGATGAGCACTCTGTATATATTACTTATTGAATTAAGATAGAATATTCACAGAGTACTGACAACTTTTGTATCAAATTTCACTACATGCATGTCAATTTCAATACTATAATGTACAACACATATTGCAGCTTGTATCAGTTCTGTCAGTGGACATGCTGTCTTAAAAGACAAGTATCAGGTGTATCTAGTTATCTCCTTATCGACTATTGCCAGCCCTGTGCTATCAGATGTCCCAATACGGTGTTTAAAATCCAACTAAGCCTGATTTATACCCTCAGCGTTCGTCCCCCAATTCCACCCCTTGCTCAATTCTACCCTAACGTAAGCTGTGTGTAGTCTGTCCATGCCTGAGGCGGTGATAGCCCAGCTGAGATACATGTAGCTTTCGATACGTTGCCTCGGGTGTAATTGGCTGTTCTTGTTACAGCTCATATCCTTGGGTTCTGCAAGGGCAGAATAAACTTCAGCCTCCCCCTCCTGATGACCCTCCCATACCAACTCTTAGTCTGCTCCTGGAGAATACGAACTTGGGTTTTGCAAGGGCAGAATAAACTTCACCCCCACCCCCTCCTGATGACCCTCCCACACCAACTCCCAGTCTGCTCCTATTCTGCTCCTGGAGAATACGAACTTGGATATCTCCATGTCTGTGTATATTCCACTTTCCACTATCTTGACAGCAAAGCTCTTAGAAAGATTAAGGGAGTCTCTACCTTTTCCTATGTGAAAGATTATAGGTTTTATATGTCAAAATCTATTACATTGCTATACATAAATTACCTCTAAAAGGTAATCAAATTATATAATTATTATCTAATTATTTCAAAGAGATGATTGCGTATTGGAAAGATTAAGAGAGTCTCTACCTTTTCCTATGTGCAAGATTATAGGTTTTATATGTCAAAATCTAATACATTGCTACAAATAAATTACCTCTAATAGGTAATCATATTATATAATTATAATAATTATTATCTGATTATTTCAAAGAGATGATTGCGTATTGGAAAGATTAAGGGAGTCTCTCCCTTTTCCTATGTGCAAGATTATAGGTTTTATATGTCAAAATCTAATACATTGCTATAAATAAATTACCTCCAATAGGTAATCAAATTATATAATTATTATCGAATTATTTCAAAGAGATGATTGTGTGATTAAAAGATGGCTATCAACCACTTCTCCATGTATAAATGGTAAATCGAGGATTGAATGAATGAATGATAGGATCTGTATAAAGGTCATTGGCACATTGCAATCAATACAGCGATATGTACTAAGTAATACTGAATAATTAAAGTCAAAATTTGTTGTAAGTGTAGGATACAAATTCTGTCATGTTATGTCATTATGATTTTAGTAACTGTCAATGTACAAATGTTACTAGTTACAGCAGTATCAGTTTTCAAAATCGCAAATTGTGACAGTAGACAATTCGGTAAAAGTTCACATCTAGAGAATAATTTAATCAGTTCATCTATCCAAACAATACCACAGCATCACATTGTAGATTTGAAAATAGGGTTTTATAATACCTTTTTTCAAGTATATATATATATAAATTTTTCTCTAGCATTTTGTGGAAATCCTTTTGGATTGCATAATTAAGATTATTTAATGGTATTTCAATAAGTACGTAATATTAACATGTTAACAACTTCAGAGATTTGCCAAAAGGAGTGGTGCAACGTCACCGTGACTGTACTCTAAAGTAAGAGTATCGCAGTAATGCGCAAATTGGACGGAGACTATATTCTTATGATATGACATATGAACTAGAGCGCTTAATCATAAATTGTATACTTCTTTGGCAATTATTTGTAACTCACACCTAAATGTTACCGAATGCACCTAATGTTCACTGTTCGCCTGTGTCTATTTCAATTATCACAAATATAATCATCAGTAAATGAAGAATTGTCATCCACAACCTTATATGATGATTGCCACGAAGCAATTTCCTTTTCGCGTTAAATCCAGGTAAATTTGGCTGTCCTATTCTTTTCACTATGATAGTGCTACGAAATTTCACAGACACCTCTCATTCTGTGTTCCAATTCAACTTGTTTTACTTATAGTGCATATTGAAATTCATAACGTATCATCCTCAGTCTCTCAAGCCCCTTTTCTGTATACATGTAAATTGAATTTTAAGGAATATATTGTTCATAGACTGAGTGTTAGTCAACACTACGAAGCAAATCAAGGGTATCTCTCTACCTTTATAAAATGTTTACCATAAATACAAAGTACGAAATTAAGATTTGGGACTAATTAAATAACTAAACAAAAATAAAATATTGTGGTATTGTTTCCAGGTTCTCATCTATACATTGATTTGAAAAAATGAAAAGGGCTATTTGAGTGGTATTCTAGAAGTTGATGGTGTTATGAAGACATGGGGTTCTGTGGATGAACAACTTCTTTATTTGACAGTATCATACCAAAATGTATGAATTGCTGAATTCCTCATTGTTTCACCAATTGCTTGAAAACAGTATAAGGATCTATACCGAACCTTCGCTTCTGTCTAATAAAGAAGTTGTTCATCCATAGAAATACTTTCGTCTTCCACAATGAAGAAGGTTTAAAATCCTTGTTTAATTTTTTGTTTTGTATTGTTGGTTTTTGGGGTTTTTTTTGGGGGGGTGTTTTTTTTAGGGGGGGGGGGGGGGTATTATTTACATTGTCTTGTGATTTGATTTCATTAATTTGAAATAAATATCTAACTATCTATAAATATAATGTGTGTATTTTTAATGGAACCTCTTTTAATTAATTGGAACTTCATTATATGATTAAAATCGTGCCATTGCAAGACGCACACTATTTTCGTTATGACGCTAAATTATTTATATTTTGATATCAGCTATATCGTTCCATTAGTTCCTTAGAGATATTTTCCCTCAACCAACAATCTCGAAATTTGACATTTTATGATACCGCTTTGTTGACAGGTTATTCTTCTGTAATGTGTTAAAACCCTCAATGTCAAAAATGAACGTCACATAGAACATATGTATTTACTTAGCGGAACATGATTTTAACTGATTTGACATTTAAATAACATTTGGCCGCTGCTTATGCTTAAGTATGTGGTATTTTCTTGAAAACATGCACTAGGCGTTTGACATAATGTTGTTATCTAGAAAGCACATGAACAAAGTATTTTTGCAACATAATTTTCTTTTGTGAAATACGCGAAATTTCAACAGTTTTGGATTTCGTAATATGGAAATGTGGCAAAACATGTTGACAGTTCATTTTCATTTTGCTTGAAATATTCATAAGGAATTTGTCCATACTTGACATTTTTAGGAAATGTCTCTTTTTGATTTTGAAAAGGTCAATATAACCAATTCATGTCCTTATCTCGGAATACTGAAAAACGCAGAAAGACATATTCGGAGAAATAACTTGTATCATCACGATAGAGCCTCAGTTTAAACGGTATCGACTATACAGCAGATACAACTCCTCGGTAACCCAGTGCGGAATGTTTCGTTGCTCTACACTATATAATCCCTGGGACTATTCATCAGGAAAATCTGTACTGAAATTACCCGCCTGTAATTCTTGTTATGAAACGATAACAAAACGTAAGTTCTTGACAAGAAATCATGAGAAAATGAGTCTTGGTAGTTTCATTATTTTCCTCGCATGATCAAGGACTTGAATTTAAATCTAAATATATTGAGATCGACAGTTCCATATCTGTTAATATAGACTAACATTTAGTCTCAGAAGTAATTTTTTCAATATTGACAATATTTTTAAACAAATCATGTATTATAACAAAATGGAGCCCAGAAAATTCTTTAACTTCAGAAGCTGAGCGATCTAGACTTGCTATACTTTTCTAGACTTGGTTGGTCATCAGTTTAATATTTTTGCTTTAGGGTCTGGATGCCAAACTTCTGTTAATACTGTGACTAAATAAAAGACCTGTTGACCTAAATTTATTTAGATTGCTTGTATTTGAATTTCAAATGAAACCTTCAATACTAAAGTTTGAGCTAAGAGAAGGAGTGACAAGCCATTTTATTTGACATGTCTTTTGAAAGCCTGACAGGTCTAAACAAAGTAGCAAATAGAGGCTTGTAATTTTAGTACATATTTTCCTATTGAAAAGTCCCTTTTATGGTATATAGTGTGGAGTATTGGAACATTCGTGCCTGGGCGAAGATGATGTGTCAATACTCGAAAAGTTTGAAATTTGGAAATTATTTGGAAACAGTTTAAAATTTGAATCTCGAAGTTTAAAGATATATACTTATCAGCTTTTAGTTATTCAACTCACCAGTTTTAACGTTTGATATGATAAGGTATAGAACATTCCAAATTGAGTACTATCTTTAAAACCTTACAGATTTTGTGAATTCTCTTAAAATACGAAAGTGTCACGCTTTGAGGCTCTTTCGTAAACAAGACAACTTTCAATCTCTAAGAATAAAATGGACATTTATTGTTTTTAAACAGTGGCCCTTGAAAGAAAGGCGGAAGCGGTGGTTTACCTGTCCCCGGGCAGGGCCGGAGTTCGCAACTCGTGTTTCTCCTTGATAGCTTCAATATGCTTACTTACCATATATACTCACCTACTACAGTCAGTCGTGCCATAGTCATCTTTCAGAACCTTCATGACAGTCACTTACCTAATAATGGCAAGTCTATCATCGCTAAAACATTCAATATGAATGAATTACAAAGTCACTGACGAAATATGACAAGTCACAAAATGAAAGGTCATGCCCTGTTTAGACTACTATTCAGTATCTGAGACATATATTGTTGTATAAAACGATTATTTTAATACAATGACAACAAAATATTTTTATAAACTACAGTCTGTTTGTTAGACTGGTGTAGGCTAGCGCAATATAAGAATGGCGAAATGGCACAGTCATTACCAAATATGACAAGTCACCAATGGTAGGGGTTATACTTTTGATTAAACACACTACCATTAAATTTTGATATGACGTATTGGCACAATATATCACAGGTCATTAATTAAAGGGCAATGATTTAGTTTAAAAGTTTGACTACTTGATGACAAGTCATCATTGAAATTGACATGCTTCAGTTTAAACACTTTACCATTCAATTTAACTTGCAATACATAAGTGACCTTAATTGATATTTCCTTCAAGACTAAAACGGTCTCATTCTTAATCTAATATCATGGCTTATAAAATCCAACGTAATAACCTAAAAGATGATATATTTTTTTATTTTTTTAAAATTATTTTTATTCAAAATTATACCACTTACAGTTTTAGCGATTTGTTTCATTGGCTTTGGAATTTTGGAGCAAACACGTTCATCATCACCACCCTAGCTTTATCTTTGGGCAGGGAACTTACAACTTGTGGTTTGGTTTCGGTTTTATCTTGCAAACATATCCTGAGTTGTTTCCTGCAAACTTAGAAGTCATTTTATATATAAAATTATCATTCTCTTGCGTTGATATTACCTATTTATAATGTTGTGCACAGGACTGGTAAATATTGTCAATAGAGATGAGATAGGATTCCTCTTATGGGACAATATCATAAGAGGACATATTTTGATATTCAGGATATATGCAGAATTTATACGGCATAGGTTCAGGATCATGTTTTGCAACATGAAAATGATCTATATTTTGTTGTATCATTATTACTCGAAATACCATCCGAAATTAAACTGAATCGCCACCTCATAATCGTCTAGCTCTATCTCTATCTAGATTGTTCTATTATATGGAGGAATTTCCGCTTCTTGTTGCAGCACTCCCACAAAGATTCTCACTGAACTGCTGTCGATTTCCTAGCCCTAGTAGTTGTAGCTGAACCAGTGATACGTACACTGCATATGAGACTTACTGAACTAATGTTGCGTTAATTGGGTTTGAATCTTACTGAACCATTGTTGCGTTTATTTGGTTCTATACATACGGAATCAATGATGCGTATATTTAGTTCTGTTCGAAACTTACTGAACCAATTTTGCGTTTATTGGTTTTGAAACTTACCAAACAAATTTTGCGTTTATTGGGGTTGAAACTTACTGTTTGATACTCACTGAACCAATATTGCGTTCATTGAGTTAAATACTAACTGAACCAATGTTGTGTTCATTGGGTTTTGATACTTACTGAACCAATGTTGCGTTAATTGGGGTTGATATATCCTGAATCAATGTTGCGTTTATTGAGTTCTATTCGAACCTTACTAAAACAATTTTTCGTTTATTGAGTTGATACTTACTGAACCAATGTTGCGCACATTGCCTGTGATACTTACATGACCAGTGTTGTGTACACTGCGTGTGATACTTACTTAACCAATATTGTGTTTATTGAGTACTGTTTGAAACTTACTGAAACCATGTTGCGTTTATTGAGTTTGATGCTTACTCAACCAATTGTGCGTATATTGGGTTTGATACTTACTGAACCAATGTTGCGTTTATTGAGTACTGTTTGAAACTTACTGAAACCATGTTGCGTATATTGGGTTTGATACTTACTGAACCAATGTTGCGTACACTGCGTGGGATACTTACTGCACCAATGTTGCATTCATTGAGTTTATTGAACCAATGTTGCGTTTATTTGGTTCTATACATACGGAATCAATGTTACGTTTATTTAGTTCTGTTCGAAACTTACTAAACCAATTGCGTTTATAGGGGTTGAAACTTACTGAACAATGTTGCGTTTAATGGGTTTGTTACTTACTGAACCAATGTTGCGTTCATTGAGTTAAATGCTAACTGAACCAATGTTGCGTTTTTGGGGTCGATACTTACTGAACCAATTTTGCGTTTATTGGGGTTGATACTTACTGAACCAATTTTGCGTTTATTTGGTGTTTATACAATGTTGTGTACATTGGGTTTGATACTTTCTGAACCAATGTTACGTTTATTGGGTTCTGTTTAATACTTACTGAACCAATGTTGTGTACTCAATCAATGTTGCGTTTATTGAGTTTGGTACTTACTGTAGGAATGTTGCGTTTATTTAGGTTGATATTTACTGAACTATTTCACATTTCTTACAAGGGAACAAAATGATGTAAAAGAATTTGTTTGAAAATGAAAGACATGATCGATCTTCCTATCATCAATCCTCTGTTGAAATACAAATACAACCACTTTGAGTCAAATTCTAATTGCATGCTCATTCCTGTCCAACATTGAGTGTATGACATATAACTTGAAGTCAAATTCTTTAACCAATTTCTATCAACCTATTTCGAGCTTCATATATTGAATCGTTGTTGTTTACTTGCTTAATCGTGTTCACATTCATTACAAACCCTATTACGTAAGAGAGGTTGTTGCAAGTTCTAGACGTGACCTGGTATGGCTAAGGTTTCCACGACATTAATGTGGAGAGGAGTTAACCAGATTACTATCGAATAACGGGAAGCACTAGAGCCTTGTTCTCACGCTGGGAGAGTCTCAAACATACCATTACCTCATACGATACACGGTCAAAAGCATTCCTGTATATCCAACACGACGGAATGTGACGAGACCTTTTTTGCAAATTATCCGGAAGAACTAGGCCAAATCAGCGCTCACAAGCCATGTGGCTAAGACTCAATCCATTTATCACTTTAGACTCTAGCTCCAGGACAGGACCGTATTGAATCAAGCCCCCGCCTTGTTATTGTGGCAATTATTTGGATAAATTAATCTGTGACCCTCGCCGCCCGTCAGTGTTAAGCCGTAGACAAGAATAGGTGAGAAACGCTGCATAGTTTATGTGAACAATTCTCAATGGACAACCATTGGTTAGATGGCGGCTATACCGTTGAATGCTATTATCGTGTCTGAATTGTGTCGAAATTTTTCATTTTGAAAGGCAATTGATTTTTTTAAATTGCTGCATAGTTAATGTGAACACCAGCGAAAGGATCATCTTTTGTTATATAGCCTTTCGTTAGGGGTATCGGATTTAAATGACTATATCACAGATGCAGTTAAAGTATTTATTGGGGAGTGCTTCATGAATTATTTTGAACACCCGAGGAACGACCCTACGTAGCTTTTGGTAAGTCAAAAGAAGCGAAATATGCTGTTTAAACATAAATAAAAAATTCTTCTTTTTCAATTTGCCAAAAACTAGTTATAGAGAGTGATTCCTTTTTTTGCAAAGTTATATATGCCAAACTTACAGCCCATACTTCCCAATTAAATTTTAAGTAATTGTAGCATGTTTCGATAGGCTTTCGTTTTCTTACAATATTTCATTGCTAACGATCTACCATTGAATAAAGATTTATTTAATGGTTATGATTTGTTATGAATACTTAATGATGGTCCGTCTTCTTTATTGTCAATTTGAGTGAGTCCTGAAAATGACACGACATTTTTATATCTTCATAACTTTCTATGCATAAATGGAGACCTTGAATACAATAGCTTTGGAATTCTGAAACTACCATAAACCAAAGAACGTTAACACATTCTATTCAATTATTTACGTAACCTGTCATCTTATTCTTCGTGTGACGATTTGAAAATATTTTTATTGCTCGTTTTTGTTACATTTTTAATTTAACGTTTTAACGTTTTGTCGATTATAAAGTAATTCCTTAATGGAAGACATTGTGTTGACATGGAAGCATTCTAATATGGTGATCATTTATGTAACTTGCAGTGTTAGTTTTGAAAATTTAAGGTCCCATCTTGAGTGAAAATAATGTTCACTATCAACAATTGTTGATGTTTTGACAGCAAACTGCATCAAAGTAAAAGCTTTCTAATGACATATATTGAGATTACGCCCCATAATATACAGCGATTGGACATGTTTAATGCACTATGTAGCTTCTCTTTCGTTTTGTTTTTTTGAAAAACGTGTTTGAAAATCTAAGGGAATTTTTCAACGATTGATTATCTTATTCTACTATATAATCTTTGGAATGGGTTTGCTGACAATAACTTAGTAGTTTATAAATGCACAAAACAGGCAAGAACGTTCAGGCACAAGAGATACCCTAAGTGTTGCGAGTGCATATGAACGTTGACTCAATTCAGCTCTAAATCTGTTAATGTAAGGAGCCACAGCAACAGAGCGAAAACGTTATTTATGGCGATAAAAATTGTTTGCAGCATCTGTCTGAAGACAGAGCTGGGTGCTTGTTTGTGAAGTGTGTATGTGAGATATGTCGTCTGACACCTGTAACCTTCCCCTCTTCCTTTTGTCACGTCTGCTTATCACGTGTTAAGCTCAAAATCAAGATGGCGGCATATCCGCCGCTACTTTCTCCATGGTGTATGCCTGCGACTCACAGCGTTCCTACATCAAAGTGCAGACTGTCCAGGAATCAGCGCCCCTTGTGTAGATTCCCCCCTCCATCGCCCAGGTGAGGACCCCCCTCATCTACCTAATAGGGGGATCGTTCCCTCGACAAGCAGGTGAGAAAATTGCTAATCACCTTAGGAAATGCACAGCACAACATGAGCGCAAACACCAACCAAAGTGGAGGCTTGGCGACAAACCCATTTCTTGACAACATCAAAGAGTTAAAGAGTGATGTCGCGGTGCTCTTCGAGACGACATTGCCTTGCCGCGTGTGCCAGTAAGTTGCAACATTCAGATCGTACTAGACATCTCCGGCACCGACCCGCCAAGCTTTGATGTCTCAGTCCCTCAAGTCTCATGGGCAACGTTCAAGAAAACAGTCTTAGCCCAAGATCAATCTTTTAACATTTGACTTTTAACTTTGGTAAAAATTGATTGAGACATAAGCTGGAGAGGTTTCTGAACAGCTTCATCTTGCGGTCGTTGAACTCCGCACCATTCTTTTTCTGAATAAACAATTTACTTTAAAACATTTATCTCTACAGCGTTCATGAATATTTCATTTCAAAGCTTTATGGCTTGGCGCAGAATTTCATATCTTTGCAGAAGTGGAAAGCTAATTGGCCTTAAATGAAGCAAGTTCAGCTGTTAAAACCTTATCGCTGTACCTATGCAACGGCCCATGAGGATTCAGGATTCAAACTGTAAACCTTTTTTCCAAGATGTGACGACCTGAACATTAACATCCCCAAATTCACAAGCCTGAATCGTCTTCATAAGCTATAAAGGCACAATGGCAGCATGTTCCCTGTCCGATCGAAGCATGAAGACGTAAACCAAGCATCATATAGTTGAATTAGTTGTAAGGGGCGTTGGGCTTTGGATCAATACGCCCGGGGTTCGAATCCCACCGGTGGCTCGGCAACCTCTTCCGCAATTGAGAACTGTTTTACACGCAGTAAATTTTCGGAACAAAACTACACTGAATTTCAGCGCAGAACATGCAATGGTTCCAGCTGTTGCTTGCAGGTTCACCACAATGCATAGCTACTATAGTATCGTGGGCTTTTTCCTTGTAATGATACTAGAAGTCGTGATAAAAGTGAAATACTCTTTAAAGCGATGTTAAACCCCAAACCATCTCAATCATTGACGTACTCATTGTACCTCCATTGTTCACAACAAAACCATTACCAGCTGAACCAGATGCATGGAATATCTCTTAGACGTACCTTATTGAATTTCGCTCTTATATCACCTACGTTATCAGACATTCCACATGTTACGGGTTTTCTTTGCGTAAATTCCATTTAAAGAGAAACATCCATAATCAAATTCCATATTTCGGAGTATGATAGATAAATGTATTATTTCATTATCTTAACCGCCATTTAGGTTTTTGCATATCTCAGCCTATATTTCGTTTGCACCTGTATCAGAGACTCCACAAAAGGTGGTAGACTGAAGTTATAAACATGTTATCTGGAACAACCTACTCGTTGTATAACTTTCGGTACACACGACCTTGGGTATCTTTGAGATTCAAACTATAAAGACAACATTAAGTTGCATCTAGATGTTTATTAGGTTTCATGGCACGAAACTCGCAATATCAACTACGGCGAACATGATGAGATTGTATAACCATTAAACATACATAATATACGATGCCAAATGCATGCCTGAGGTCATAAAGATGGCATATCTTTATCTGAGAATTATCTTTTAACTAACTTCCGGTTACATAACTCTTAAAGATTTAGGTTTGCGAATTCATAAAACGATGATGCGATGTTAAAATCATGTTAGTGCAGCAACGTCAATCCTTCCCTAGAAGGACAAGCATGATAAAATTATAATTTTGAATGTTAGGCTCCTATTCAAATTTCCCATATCTCTCCGAAGAAGAGTTCTCACTTCCAAATATGTAAGACTGAATAACTTCATTAGAATAGGCACTGTGCCCACTGTAGTCAAAGTCAAAGATTTTATTGTATTTAAGGCCTCCGATCCATATACAAATGTACATAAAGAGTTACATGATGCAAATATAACATATACATATGTAAGGTTCTCACTGTAGTCTAACGCTTAAACTCTGAAATGAAATTGTCAATAAATCTAAAATTTGAAAAAAATGAAAAAGAGAATGATTGTTCTTCATTTTCCTAAAATATAGCTATCAAGTCTTTTATTGGACTTGCTTAGGCTCCGGCTGACAGACTTTGCGCACTGGTTAGTTTCTTGCAAGTAAATTAAATCATGTTAAAAGAACTCGAAGACGGAGGTCCATGGTGTGCATGTTTTGTTAAAGATTATAGTATTTCAAGATTGTATTCGAAAAAAACCATAATCCTCGAAATCTGATTATTTACATTTAACAGTAGGTCACTACATTAAGTTTGTTTAAGCACCATTCCACCATCGATTGTCTGGTGGTGTGGAATGTCACTATTAAACATATATACATTCTCTCCCCACAGAGGCAGATCTAGTCATGAAATGTTGATATAGCCTCTGTTCTATTAATGCCGAAATCCTTGGGTTTCGGCAGTTTCCCCCTGGCGGAAAAAAATCCTTTTGAATTTCTTTATGAAATGACCACGCTTCTGGCATGGAAACGATGGTTCATGTCACATTTCTTTAACCATGATTCAGTAGCCAAAATGATGGTTTTAGAACAGCGTCGCTGATTGCACAACTAACTTTGATTGCCTCCAATCAGGCATCTCCCATTCTATCCCACAAAGTTGGCGTAATAGAACAGAGGCTGTATCAACATTTCATGACTCGATCTGCCTCTGGGGATAGAATGACATATATACGGCTTCACGTTCTGGCAAAAGCCAATTACAAGCTGTACAAGATATTTAACTAACGTATTAGGTTCATACCTCTAAACTTATATTTACAATATTTTTAATAATGCACGTACCTCAATACCAAGACGTCCCATTATAAGTGCTATTACCGACTGAACAATGATATTAAATGACAAATATTGTTATACCCTTACTCTTCAAAACAGTCTGTGTGAATGCTATGTTTCATATGTAGACATTTAACTCCTACAATGGAAATATGATAAATACCGGTTCGAATCTTATCACTATTACTGTGAGTGCTCAATTCTTGATTCTTGAAGTTCGAGAAGGCTGTCGTTACATCGTTGAAGGTAGAATTATTATATATTCATAAGAAAGGATTTGCGTTTGTAAATGTCTGTGATATGACCTTGCACCATATGTACTGTGCTCTATAAGAACGAAGAATGTCAGAAATTCATTTGAGACGAATTCACTTAAATACGACCCCCTCGCAAATAAAACCATACTGCCGAAAGGTGTACAATGCGGACATGTAAATTGACACCTGGAAATGAACCGATGAACAACAAAGCATGGTTTTGTGGTGTGGCGGGACACCTGGGGTAGCTCCCCCTTACATCACTACACTCTGGAAGTATCTGCTTCAACCTGACTGTATCAGCTTTCTCATCTGACAAAGCTGTCACCTCCATCGCTCTGATCCTTGGGCTAAAGTGAAGAAGCATGTCGGGGTGTCTGTGACTGCATCTGTCACTTCTTATAGACTGTAGGTGACTGTAGGTGTTGGGTAACTTCGTCTGTCATTTCAGATAAACCCGCCGAGATTGAAGGTGTTTGTTGAAAGCAAGTGTCATTTCTTATAAAGCCCAGCTTCCAAAAGGCGTCATGTTGTTTCTTCTGTCCGTTCTTTACAAATCTGAAGGGACTAAAAGTGTTACGTGGCTTCTTCTGTCGGCTCCTTACTGAGCCAAAGTTTCTCGAAGTGTCTTTGTGGCTTCTTCTGTCTCTACTTTATCGACCAAAAGTTATTTAATGTGTTTCTTGCCTTTTTCTGCCCCCCCTTATACCATCCATTCTCTCTCCAAAGAGGCAGATCAAGTTATGAAATGTTGATCAGGCCTCTGTTCTTATTAGACTAAATCCCTGGGTTCCGGCAGTTTAACATGGCGGAACATATTTGACCACAATCCATTTGAACAATTTTGCAAACGACAATGCTTCTCGAATGGAAAGGGTGGTTCATATCACAATGCCTGTGCCATGATTCAGTAGCCAAAATTAATGATTTTAGAACAGTGTGGCTGCTTTATTACTAACCCTGATTGCCTCGAATCGGGCATCTCCCAATGTACCACACAGACTCGACGAATGGGAACAGAGCCTCAATCAACATTTCATGACTTGATCTGCCTCTGTGGAGAGGAGTATGTATAAAACCAAAGGACTAGCTAGAAGTGACTAATTCTATTGCTTCTTCGGGTTTCTAGTTTGCATCTAGTGACGACTAAACGGGTTCTGTATATCACTTCTTTAACACTTGGCGTTGATGATGGTTTATCGTGAATGCAACCGTCTCTTTCTAAACACAATAGAAGGTCTGAAAGTCTTTAGTGTCTTGTTGTTACACTTCTGTGACAACCTCATGACCTCATGACACTTTATGTTGATTTATTTCAGTCTATTTTATTCCTTCTTGAAGCAATTGCTCATAAGGTCTTGTTTCTCGTAATTCGATTGTAACTAGAGATGTTCATTGACTTATCTATTACTGTGTTACCTCGAAATTGGACCCACTGTTATTTGATTCTTCTTCTCTCAATATTTGATGCATATAAATGTAGTTATTGATATTTTTAAAAAACATTGGTCGTTTCATTTAAATCATTTAAATCATTTAAATTTGAGTTCTCGTCTCACAGTTACTGTTCAGCAACTCTTGCTTGTCAGGAATTTACTTCATTTGCGATTGTTGATCGAATTCGTTAAGCTACAAAGTCCTTAAAACTCGAACTGACGACCACGCAATGAAAACAATACTTGTACGTTGAATGTCTTTATGAAAACAGAAAATTCTAGCTTACGAAGAGATGCTTTTGCAACTTAGGGAATACGTGTACCTCATTCAAAACCTATAACCTAGCACATACAGTTCTAAGATTTTAATGTGAAAGGACAAACATGATATGTTAGAAAAGGTTTATACAAACTTCTGATCTAAGAGAAGAGGAACAGTAAAATTCTATTTTAAATACTTATAATGATTCAACATTTTTTGGAGATTTATCGAAATGAAATCTACTTGCCACAATTTTCTATTTATCGAAAGGGCAAGGGTATCAAGGTATCATCTCTTTGACATAATGCGTGTAATCACGTAAAGCACTGTGATAATGCGAACCTGATAGTTCTCTACCGTGTCAAATCAAAGCAAATTGGGCATGTCCAACTATTTAGACGTGATAACATGGTATCTGTATCTCATCCTCAAGATAAAACATGGCATAGATTCTCCGACCGTGATCTCATACAGGCGTGTAATATTCCACGTAATGATACCCTTGTAATCACTGCATGTCAAATACTGCTGAAGATGTAATCGTCAGGTTTATCTCTAGTTAAGCATGATTCGAGAACTTCAAAGATGAGTTTACAAGGATGTGTAGTGGTTAGAGTTTGGCTTATTGTCATCGGCATTCAATTTTCTGAAGTTTTGCTTTGTGGTTTTGTTTATGTGTTGAACATATGCAATCTACTTGTTGGATTTATTTAGCATTTCCGTTCTAGAAGAAAATTATGGCCCTCCATCTCGAAAATATGTTCTGACGGCACTCCTTGAGTAAGGCATAGGATCAGCTTTCAGTTGCACATTTTAAAATATTTGGTTTTCTTTAAATTCGATGTTTACACTGCAGAAACAGAATTCATGTGAATAGATATACACCCTAAGTAACAAGTGATAAACTCTGCAATATGGACTGGATAGTAAATGTAATTGTTGAAAACCATACGACAGAAGACGTTCATAACATAGATATATTAGAGTTTTAAATCTGTTTTATGTTTTTAATTCTTTTTCTTTAAGATGGCATTAACAATAAAGAACTATCGAGCCTAAAATGTGGCATTTGTTATTCAAATTGACGATGCTTGAGAAATTGTTAATATATTTATCTTAATGGTTCTCATTTTGTTTAATAATAGTTAACATTTATTTTCTCTGTTGAACTACTTTACGATGCCTAGTCTTTCGAGGTGATATGAATACGGCATCCGTACACTACTCCATGGATTAAGAAAGTTCAGTTCGTACAATGCACAATATGTATTTCTTTATCGAATCATAAGGCTACATCCAAAACGCATGTCCACACCATCGTATACCTACAGTAATGATGTCCTCATAACAGGCCCTACATCGAAAGGCAAGTTCCTAAACCTTGATGTTATACCAAGCATTGTCTTGGATACAAAGACTCCTGTACAAAGGATCATGTATTGATTACCAGTAGTATTCTGTCCCTGACAAACTCTTGGTGTGTGGGTGCGGACCCTACACCCTCCAACATGTCTGTCACCGTGTTGTGGGCACGTTCTGTGGTTTCCTTACCCCCTCAACATACCCGACTAACACTGGAGCGTGTATCTCATACCTCCTACATATGACGAACCATTGAAAGATTTCTTCTCAACATGCATCTCTAACAGTAGCTATTGTACTCCGCACCTATTTGTCAACTCTGTGAGCGCTGAAATCTTGTTTTACCTTTGTTGTTGAGTATAGACCATGGGAACTGATACACCTTTACATGAGATTTTGACTTTTTTTTCTTTTTTTTTAAATTCAATGTTCTAATATTTATTGTATTTTCTGACTGGTCCTAAGTACAATCATTATTTAGTGTTCAGTCATAGCCTCATTTCTTTCTATCATAATGTAGTCATGTAAAATTCGACTTAAAGAACCCCTTTTCATTTCCATGTTCTATTTTTTTATTGTATTTTCTGACTGGTCCTAAGTACAATCATTATTTAGTGTTCAGCCATAGCTTAATTTCTTTCTATCATAATGTAGTCATGTAAGATTCGAATTCGTCAAAATCTTGACTTAAAGAACCCCTTTTCATTTCCATGTTCTAATTTTTATTGTATTTTCTGACTGGTCCTAAGTACAATCATTATTTAGTGTTCAGCCATAGCTTAATGTAGTCATGTAAACATCGAATGCATCAAAACTGGACTTAAAGAACCCCTTTTCATTTCCATGTTCGCTGTCAAATTGTGAGAGTTTTAGATCATATCATTATTAAATGATATATAAGGTACCAATAGATATTTAACTTGATATTGCTGTTATGTAGTATATGTATCACAGTGTTGCTGCCTACTATGTTTGAAAATATTTGACTCATGAAGTATTTATTTCGGAATATTGGCTGAAAGGCCTACACTTCCGAAATAAACTTATCATTATAATATGCAATTCAATTTAATTTTTGTCAATTGAATTGAATTATAATATGCAGTATTATATGGATTCTTAAACTTCTTCACATTGTAAGATAGCGTGTAAATGTTTCAATATACACCGCATCTAACGTCCCAATACGAATGTATCCGTTTGTGGCATGCATGTTGTGAAACCCCGAATCATTTTTATTAACTCGTCACCTCAGATGTTCCGTTATCTTGTGTTGTATATTCCTGCATTATACCTAACAATGAGCAGGAACTCAAACACTAGCGTATGTACGTAAGCATTGGTATGACACCTATAAACCAATCGAACTCTATACCCAGAGACCTTAAGAAAACATTCAAATGTTTTATTATATTAAACCATGTATTTAAACATAACATTTTCTCAATGGTATAAGTACAGTTTCTTGAGGGTTGATGCTATATAGTAAATATTATTATTAATATTTTAATTAATTATTGTGACTAGCAGGCATGTTTTAGCTCTAAATGAAACATTTTATTGCTTCGATGTCTATTAATTTACTGTCATAATCAGTTAACTGAAAGTCCTTCAGCAACCTTCAAAATGATTTTTCTGGCTTCCATTAATATTTCAACAAGAGATGCGCTGTGACGTACCAAGTGTATTAAAGAGCTTGTTACAATGTTTCACTTAATTCACTTACTTTTATAGTTGCACCTTTATAGTTGATATGTACATATATCGTACAAATGAAATCCGCCATGAAAGAAAGATGGTAACATGAAACTCATTAAAGATGAACGCTCCACTTTAAGTTTCCTCATTAAGATTCCTTGTGCTGTAGTTCCAGACATGTCTGAGATATCTGTCGTATTCAATAGTAATAAAGGTCTTCTCTCTACCATAACTACTTCACTTTAGAACCAGTTAAGTAGAAGCGTCTATAGTTTGGTCTTAAAGGCACCACTTCTTTGGTCAAGTCTGTAGTTCTGTCAAATGTATTCATCTGTGATGTCCCGTTATCGGAGTAGAGTAAAATGTTCTTGGAAAATATTATCTGTTGTTTGGTGGTACTTGCAAGACATATGTGTTTTGATTATCATTTACGAGATATTGCGATATCTTCGTGTAAGATATTGATGTATTCACCATGACAGCGCTCTGATTTAACATACAAAATATTGTCATTTGTACGATTGGCCTCATGGCCTCAATACGAAGTAAATCTGTATGTTTGTCTATGATATTTATGCATCAAATGATATTTTTTTATTTGAATGAAATATCTGCTTAATGTATATAAACAGCTCTGGGGTGTGCTTGTTGTTTTATTCATGTATCTGAATTATTCTTGGCGGTGCACTTCGTTTAGAGATTCATAGCCCTTTCCTTGCCCGCTTTCTCTCTGCCAATATATGTCATAGGGAAATTGTTTTTGTCCCTTCTGTTTTCTAGACCAATATTTGGCTGTCTTGTTTTCCTAGTCCAATATTTGGCTTTCACCTCTGTTTTAAAATCAAATATTTGGTCGTCACTACTATTTCCTAGTCCTATATTTGGTTGTCACTACTGTTTCCTAGTCCAAATTTGGTCGTCACTTCTGTTTCCTAGTCCAATGGTTGGTCGTCATGTCTGTTTCTTTGTCATAAATGTCACTGTCACTACTCTTTCCTAATCCAATGTTTAGTTGTCACTTCTGTTTCCTTGTCAAATATTGAGCTGTCATTGCTGTTTCCTAATCCAATATCTGGTTGTCACTACTATTTCCTAGTCCAATGGTTGGTCGTCATGTCTGTTTCTTTGTCCAATATTTGGTTGTCATTTTTATTTCCTAGTCCAATATTTGGCTGACACTTTTATTTCCTAGTCCAATATTTGGCTGTCACTACTGTTTCCTTGTCCAATATCGGGCCGTCGCATGTTTCTTACTTCTCTCCCCTATTCCATTCTATTGCTTGTGGTTCTGTATCATAGCTCAATATATGTCTCACTCCTCGTTCTTGTTTCAATATTATCCGTCACTTTTATTTCGAAGTCAAAATCTCTGTCACAATCAAAACCCAATATTTGTATTTCTCTATATTGCTTGTAATCCATTTCCAAGTCTAATATTCTTCTCTGTCACTTCTCTCCTAGCCATATATTTGTTTGTCACATTTCTTTCCAGGGGCAATGTTTTTACTCGATTCTCCTTATCCAAAACGTCTCTACGTCTACGCCTACCCAATATTCGCCCACCGCTTCCGTTTCCTAATCTAGTATTTATGCATATCTGAACTTAACTATCTTCGATATTTAATTATATCAACAAGTTCTTTTAAGTGTTGTGCATCTTTTAAAAAGCAGATCCTATATGTGTCATTGGAAATATTTTCTTGCATGTCGTAAGATGCAGGTAAACATATTATTGCAACGTTCACAAAACGACATTTAAATTACATGTTTGCACTTTATTGGTTTTTGGATTCTTTCAGTATTCATGCAACAACTAATTGTTGTTGACATTTATGTGGGCATTTTGCAAACAAACAGTAGCTAAATTGGACTTTGAAGAGGTAGCTTGTAAGTAAATCTATAAAGCATTGTATGTAATCCCTGCGTAATGCTTCTTACTTGTTGTAAGATTTATGGAGAAGGTTACAGTGAGCATGTCATCACAGGTATTGTATGTAATCACGTGTTACATCTCTGGTTACATTTTGGAGGTCAAGTGGAATATATCGTAACCGTGTGTACCATCAGTGTAATATTTTCTTGGTATGTGAGCTTCTCTCGCTATTATGTGTCATTACACGTGAACCTTTAGTGACTTTAATCTTTTAAATTTGTAAATATATTTCAAAGTGGATGTTACCTGTTCATATTTCATGATTACTCTCCATTTCACACGTACTCGCATACGGTAGCAGTGCGTTATGAAAACTCGATTACATAAGCTTTATACGCAAATAAACATCATATACATCAACATCTCTGGCCAAAGATGAAATTTCCCTCTTTGATTGTATCAAATATTTTCATCTGAACGACATTTATATTGTTCATAGTTTGAGGTTAATGAAATGTTTTATTATTTCTGAGAATTAAGAAAATTAACGTAAGAGTAAATATGGTCATATATGCAGTTTCTTTCTCATCTTTCTGTTAAGCATCTAACGTCAATGTTGTATAGATTTCTGATTATGATATAAATAGACATGTTTCAGAATAACATGCAATGCTAAACGAAATGAAAATAAGGTCATATATCAAATATGTATGTAATCTAGAATGCGGACGTGTGTATAAACTTTCCTTAGTTCAACATAAGAATATTCAATTTCTTTCATTAAATGGACTAAGACTGTTTTGTTGCATTTAAGTTAATAATGCATTCAATAATAAATCGTACTGTATTGCGACATGGTCGACCTGGGGGTTATTTGGTTTATTGACGACTTAATTTCACCGAATAACTTGTTTGAAGTTTTGTTTGTTACATTTTCACAATTGGTATCTTCTTATGCAAACGATGTTAAAATGTGAGGGTAAAATTTCTCATTATGCAAAAGATGTCAGGTTTCAAGGGACAACTTCTTGTGGCCAGTTTAGTGTGAACAGCTTTAATTCCTTAAATTGGACTCACTTCATTGATTACAATGGCTCTATTTTTCACTTCTCAAAAAATTAAATCAAACTTCTCTTATCAACTTGCTACTGTTCCTTTACAATATAGTCATGCTACCAGTATAGACAGACAGACAAGACCGACAAATTTTTATTCAAGTCTCGCCTCAACATGATACATCGATAAAAATACATAAAACATAAAATACATAGTAAAACGTTGAGCCATTCCCTTCGGAATTATGAGTGACAATTTTGTCATTTGAATAAACAAAGTAAAAAAGAAAGACCCCTAAATATGTAGTATATGAGCTTGAGCAAATGGAAAACTGTTAACATGAAAACACTCAATGTACATAAATACAAATTGGTTTGTATTTTAACCATCAACAAAACATGAAACATGTGATAATTGTGATATGAGATACTATAACTTTTGAGTTCTTGTTTTCACTTTTCTTTTCTCAAGTTTGTTTTTGATATTTTATGTATCAAAGATTTAAATTGATTTTAAAGCTAACTAACATTTTGTAATAATAAGCAGATATGTTCGTCACAACAGTTATGTTTTGGAGAGGCATTGCTATAAGCATGTAGCTTGTTTGCCGATCAAATTCTATATGTTTACGGAAATAAATATGTTTAAATAACTGCTCGTGAAGTACAAACTATACACGAAGAGTGGCCAAAATATGTACAGATGTCCTGTGATAGAACTAATTAATTTGACGGGTGATTACCTTTACAATTTGAACGTCACACATGTCACTAACCGCCGTGCATTTCGTAAGTATTTGAGAACTACTTAAGTAAGTAATTATCAGCTGTGCCTTGCTGAATGGCAAGTGTGAAAGGTACTGATTGGAATGCAAAGCTGAGCTTGCCATGACAGTGTCACTTTTAACACCCAATATACAGCAACAATTTGTTATTTAACGCGACGTCCACCTGATGAATGAGCGAGTGAATGAATGAATGACAACTAATTGAAAGGTAACATAAACCCGATACGTTGACGTGCAGGTCAACCTGACCCAGGTTACGCTGACCTTTGACCCGAAAGAGGTGAAGTCTGTGGAGCATGGTACACGTGAAACGAACACTAATAGTTATTCATTTACCATTAAAATGTGGTAAAAATAGGAGGATTATCATGCGATATGTAACGCAATGATTAAAATATACGTGTCAATATGTTCTGAAAATATTCATTATGGTCGTATTTAAACTAAACAAAAATAGTAAGATATAAAAATTATACAATATCACGTAAGCTCTATTCATTCATACTGAAAAAAATATATGAATATATATGTAAGGGTGAAATATTTTTGTTTAGCTCATACGGCAGTTTTCCCTGGAAGAACACATATGCACCACACATTTTTTAATTATTTTATCAAATGACAACGCTTCTCGCATGGAAAGGTGATTCATATAACAAAGCGTTTGTCGTGATTTAGTAGCCAAAATGATGATTGAAGAACAGCGTCGCTGATTGAACAACTAACTTTGACTGCCTCCAATCAGGCATCTCCCCTTCTACCCAACAAACTCGGCGAATAAGAACATAGGCTCGATAAACATTTCATGACTTGATCTGGCTCTGTTTGGACAGAATGCATAAGGCCTAAAAGTTGAAACCTTGAAAATGAATCTCATTGACAATGAGTTATGTTGTTTTTGCAATGATGTTTCTGAGAGTAGTTGTCATGTTTACTGGGATTGTTGCGAAACCATGTTTTGGAGAGAACTTAAACTTTGGGTTAATAACTTCTTCCCGCAGAAGATAAATTTCTCAAAATACTTGATTTGGTTCGTTACATTACATAGAAATGTATTAATGACCCAAATCATTACGTCCGCCAAAAATCCACTTATGTAATATTAAAAAGATGATTCTAAAATTAGATCATTACAAAAAACAAATAAAGCATATATTTCTGGTTGAAAGATTTATTTTCATACGAAATAATGATAATAATTTCTGTACCTTTTATATATTGCTTAGTCTATGTCATACCATGTTTTGAAGCCAATATGCAAATATGTTGTGTCACCACCTGGGAACAAACAAAACAAAAAAGACTCCTTAACTAGTGAAGATAAAAGTTATAGTTTAGGTGACCCTAACGCCCCTAAAAGGGTTTGGTGAACCTAAGGACCCTACACCCAATACTATCAATTGCAGATTTGGTAGCCTTCTCAATCAATTTCAGATTGGTCTGTTACATTTTTTTCTTTGAATGTTTGAACAATTTCCATTTCTGGGTTGATTATATGCATATCTGAAATCCTATCGCTTACATCCTTGATTTCAGAATCGATGACCCTGTGGCCCCTACTAAAACTTTTTCTAAAATGCACATTTGGTGACCCTGTGTCTCCTTCTAAAGCACCCTATAGCAAAATTGAATACGACGCCTGATAAGCTACATAGCCAATGACTCCATTTTTTATATTACCAAACACAGGCTTTTCTATATTGTTTGTGTACTTATTTTGATATAACACAAATGTTCATCAACTAAGATGACACATTTCAAGTGAAAATCAACATGCTACAATAAACATTACCAAACATGATAACTCAATTTAAACTACTGCAGATATGTTATTGTAATCGTGCCACAATTATCCGATGTCTCTTAGATGTTCTCTTGGATATGAGTAGTACACAGTATTTAATAAAGCTCATTACGTCTCTTGTTTCAATAGCATATGTAGAAACCCTAACAATAAATTGAGACACTATTATCTTAATAAATAAGTAACGATGTTTTCATGTTTTAGTTAATGGTGGGTATTGTATGACATGAAAATAAATAATAAGCAACTGAAATGTATACGCAGTAGTAACGTAATAGCAGTAGACGAAATTGGAACAGTTGTATATAAGTGGAAGCAGCTTTTAATAAACGACGGCAAGTAATAGCTATTGGCGGAAGTAGAAGGGATTTCGCCGATTGTTTTGAGGTATCTTGTTTTCCCTTAACCCCCAAGAAGTTCTTACATTGCGGGGACATTATTTTCAAATGTCAGGCTTAACTTGTGAAGTTAGACGTTGGTAGGTCATTATGTTTCATATAAAACCATAACCCCAAAGTGGATAGGACTTTAGTAGGTTTTTTTCATATTTCATATGATACCATAACTCCTAAGGGTTCTTATCTATATCATATGTAAGACATTTACCCCCAAGTTGGAAGGAGTTTTATATTCAAGTGTAAGACCTTTAACACAAAGCCTAAATATTTTCAAAATAATATTTCCCAAGGTGCATACTTCCAATGAGGTTTTGAACTAACATCCTTTACATCAGTAGGCAAGCACTCTAACCACTACACGATCAGGGTTACAGATGCGCAGGATCTTTTACACAATCTATATTGAGGTTCCGATGTCATATTTTTGGCGATCCTATACCATTTTGATATCCGATTGATTGTGGTGTCGTTGAAGGTGTTGTTGTTGAAGGTGTTGTTGTTGTTGTCTCAGATGCTGTAATAGCAGCAACGATATTGTTAGAAGTAATGGTAGTTGTTTTGATTATATTGAAATAGTAGTACATGTAGCTGTATTAAGGGGATGAAAATAGTGGGTTAAAGGGGCAGTAGCACGTTTTTATCTATAGGGGGAATAAAAGGTGATATCAGGAAATTGAAAGACAGTGTATTTAAACTAAATGGAGCAGTAACAGTTCAAATATATAACGTAAAGTTTAGCCATGCGATTTCTTTTTCTTACAGAAAATGAATTGAAGGTGTTCAAAAAAAATGGCCGCCAATGGATTTTACGTGAATCTTCATACTTTGTCTTATGACTATGGCTGATTGGCATGTGTAATGAGAATTATGACACTATCAAAATAATACATTTAGCATTACCGTACCATTATCAGCGAACAATTTAAAATATAAAATTATCAAAAAACCTGCTACTGCCCCTTTAAGTAGTAAAGTAGTAGTACTAGTAAAGTAGAATCATTTCCTCTACCACCCGTCTACAAACATATGTATAATCTGCCGCCATTTCATACTCGTCTTCCACAGTTCCCAGATGTAACAGAGAGACAATATAATGGAAATTATAACTTTTATTTGAAATGTCGTCAAATACCCGTTCATCCTGACATCACCACTCTCAGTTTTGCATAGCGCTGTTCTCCTTCGCTAGCTTTCTCTATCATCACCGGTGGCATGCTGGGAGCTATTCTTACGAAATGTAACTTTTATTCTCGACTTGTTTGCGCAGTAAGATCTGCCTGCTGTGGTCAAATGGACTGCACTATGCAAGTGAACCCCATAGTGAGATCTCTTCCCTGCTACTCGCGATATTACAATGCCGTAGTAGAAAGAAATAGAGCAAAACTGATTTTATGAATCTGAAAGCAGCTTTCTATATGCAGCACGTTTCAATATCTGTTCACATCTGTGCTCTATATGCGACACTCTCACATCATATGCTTTACGATCTGAAACGTTCATATCTTGTAAAAATAACTTAACATACTTTATATGTCGAAGTGATATGCTATTTTACGCCCCTAAAATGACATATTAGAGGTATCCCATTCATATCGTAACCCGATATTGAGATAATGATACATTGAGATATTGTGATATTGTGATTTAATTATAAAACAGTAGTAGAATGCGTCATATCACGTTCTACTCAATGTAGAATTGCCTCATTCCATAGATGAATGTAATGACACGGGTTATGTTTAAACTGGCTAGAGTTGACCTGTGTATGTTACAAACAGGCCTGTATCACAATGTCGACTTCAGATGATTCAAATGTGAGACGTGTTTGCTTAAGCCGCTCTCACGGGCGTCAAATAGTTTTTCTCCCAAAAAGGCGGTTACGTCTTCACAAGACCATACACTACATGCTGGAAGAAATTCCCCCGACAATTACGGAACTTAAAGCACGGATGTTGACCAGCCTCAAGCTATCCCAACAATGGGGCCAGTAATAGAAATGGATGCCATTTTGCATATAGCAACGTTAACACCAGATAAACAGTAGATATTTATATTTATGTTGAATTGTCATTTGTAAACAATTATGTAAACTGAAACATTTATTCACGATTTGATACAAAGTCAAACGTCCTTCAAAGTATGATGTTCTTCAATTGAGTAGCGTGAGCCTCACATTAATCTTAATTTCTGATCGATAGATAAAATTCTCCGTATCAATATTTGCTCAAGAACTAGTTGGAAAAAAAGGAATTTGTATGTTTTATAATTTGATCAATTACGTTGGACAGGCTGTACGTAAACAAGCACGAGTCATTAAAGACTTATTCCACTCTTCTATTTAAATTGTACATGATCCCAATTAAGTTCATGTTAAAACGCGTTGTAAATACATTACAAGAACGTATAATATTGATCAAAGTTAAAAGAGTTGTGAAAATGTCAAAGACGAAACAAAACGTAACCTAAGAGAACAATTATTAGGAGGCAGATGTACTACACGATGTTTGCATTAACAACAATATCTAGTTGTTAAACTTCAATTTTTTTAAATCTGTTGATATCTTCCTAAATTATTTCAAGGTTTCTTTGGTCATGTTTTTTTTTCAATGTCATTTACAGAAACATGAGGACATGCAACACAAGCTGCCAAAAATCCAATCTTCTTTTGATGACAATTTCAGAGAAAGCTCAGAGCTCTTACAATAGGTTTTATCATTTAATATCAGGAAATAACAATGTTCACAGTATGTAACTTCAATACCATGCCTTGTCCATGTGATGGATAGTTCCTCTTTCAAGAAATGTTAACCTAATACATTTGTACAGGTACTCGATATCGTCACTGGATCGTTCTCACATGTTTCACATGTTTTGCGATTATGTCATTTGAAGACTTTAATCTCTTTGGGCAGATATTGGATTCCTGTTTTTGAGTTGATGTTAAATTGATGTTTCAGAGTTTATTCCGGTCACTGCGGGCCTCCAACTGCCAGGAAGACTGTAGTGGGGCGACTCTCAGACCGGTCTGTGGCACCGATGGCAAGACCTATCCCTCAAGGTGCGAGCTCAAGAAAGCGAAAAAATGTGACGGAAGACGTGTGAAAGTTAGGAAAAAAGGGCGATGTTCTGGTAAGTTCTTTTAGTGTTTAGTTTTGCCAGAGGTTTTCTTTGTTTTATAGGGAGAATCAAAAGTGTTGCCACTACCTAGAAAATGACCACAAAGCTGTCATATGTTCTTTGTGTTAACATAATATCTTTCAACTTAGCTGATATACCGAATTTTCTACAAGCAGGGTGTTTGAAGTCAATAATCATGACGTTTTACCTAGAGTCTTTAACAATATAATGTTACAAACCTTCCATGAATCACTCATGCTCGAAAGCGATACTACAACCTGCATGTTATTAGGGCCCCATATATATGAAATCGGTATTATGACAACCTTCTGGCTCAACAATGATATAGTTCAATGCTAAGTTGAAGTATTTTTGTATTTGAATCAATTTAATATCGGATATTAATTTTAATGAAAAGTCATACCCTACCCTATTTAGACAATGACCATACAAGTGTAATAACAAAAAGTCCTTGAACATATTTAACTGACAAATTGGTGTTATTGAAGCCGAAAATCTACAAATATGAATGAGCTTAGACAAGCACTCCCATTAGGGTATCAATGGTTCTCTGCCGTCTCTAACACAACAGGGTGGTGTGTGAAGTGAATCAGTTGGGTGTAGGGTACCAGTTGGAAATCAACTCGACGGATATGTCATAACATGGGCCGGGTTTCTCCAAAGCAAACCGAGAACCACTTATACCTGCATGTGCCAACCGTAATATGTCCCTCCCTGCCCGATAAAAGAGGGGTATTTTGCTGGACAGACTGGGTTGGTATTTGGTTTCTCCCTAACTTCCACAAACACTGCACATTGTAAATGAACATTCCTGGCCGAGCAGTGTACGAGGCTGTTCAGTCGATACTTCTGACAAAGCCCAGGTGTTCAAACTAGCCCTCACTCGCTATTGTGAGCCGCGCAGGTGGCCTCAATTCCGTTTTGCTGAGAGCACTCAACTCTCTCTCTTCGCTACCGCTAGAGGGCGCTTCACAGGTGCACGTGACACATCACCTGCATGGAAGCAGACGTGAAAGTTCCATCTTAAAGGCATGTACCTGCATGCTCAGCTCGTAGTGGTATATGCTCGTAAATGATGGGCCAGGAATGTTATTTCTTACTGCCTTCTGTGAATCGTCGCCACCGCATAGAAATATTTGTAGCCTTCAGAGTATGCCAGTTGGACCTTCCTTGTCATCTGCCACTTGCAAAACAAAAACATCCTTATATTACGTTGCGTCAATGGAATAATTTAAGCTGTTTTCGGATTTTGACTTGAAATGCTTGTAATCTGTATCTACGACGTTGATTCTTTGTGATAATGAGCTTTAGTCTTCATAAATGCATGTACCTGTTTGATATTGCTTGAACATAGATCATACCTTTTTTTGTTCTTTAACTTCAAACATCACATCGGTTTCAATTTTATTATTCAGACGTTTTCGCCCTGCTTTCATACCTTGAGGACATACGCAAAAATCCTGGTCATATTTTCGAAGAAAAACGGCGTTAATATTTAAGTATGGTGTGGTTTATTTCGTAAACAGGTCACCAGCCCACTTCACATGTACATTTCATATGAAATACAATTCATTTACGATTTGAAGCGCCAGAAGGTTAAAAAAAACATGCGTCTTTTGCAAGAAATACAAATTTTGCCAAACAATTTAGTATAGATATATTATTACTTTTTAAAAGTTGTACAAGTTTCTGTAAAGTTGGGTTTATAATATAATACTGTGGTAATATTTGCTTTCTTAAGCTGTCGTAAAGTGGACACTCCATACTTAATTATAATATTTCATGTTCTTACAGATAAACGTGAGGATTTCATTTAATTAATAGCTTGGTGTCTATAGTTTGAATCAATTCAGCATCTTTGTGACAATTAACTGGATATATCAACTAACACGTCGCGACGAAAAATATAAACAAAGAAATCATTTAATTTGAATCCGTTTTGTTTGACCACTTCTAACTTTACAAATAAAATCATTGACTTATTCAACCATGTGATTTTGTTTTAACGGTATCAGTGTAAATACAAGCTTAGAGAACCAATAAAGAAACATACATTGAATAATTTGTTGAATAATACTGCTACATCATTACAATTCCAGATCGAATTTGGGCCAAAACAGTTAACAACTCAGATGCTCAATATTTCTATGTATATCTTACTCTTTATTTAAAGCAACATCGTACAACATTATATATGTTTATTTACTCTGTAAACACAGTGAAACCCTCTTCTATAAGTTAGTCAGGTTTAAAAAATAAATTGTTTTTCAATAAAAGTATTACTGTCAGTTGTTATGAATGCCACACAAAAATGTTATGCATGTAAATTGAATTACGTAAAAAATGTTTTCAATTTGGAATATTTGTCAAGAGTCGTGATATCGTCGACGTTATCAGACTTTTGATATAAGCTCTCGACTGTTACCTCTATGATTAGACAGTAGATAGGTAAGTGTCATACTTATACCTGAGATACAGGTAATCCTACTCTCTGAGAACACCTGGGCTGCACGTGGCAATGTTACCTGTTTACCAACCTGTGACTTAGCGGAATGTAGACTCGCTCGCACCTTGTGTGTAGTCCCCCGGCTCTCTCAACTTTGATGTTCATTCCGGGTGGGACGAAGTTGACGCATAGTTCTTATGTTAACCTTCCCAATAATAAGGACTTATGAAATACCTCACTAAGATTTTTACCAAATCTCATACTTTATATATTCATATTATACGCCGTCGTTTTATGACATGAATGAGTGAGGTCGTTAATGAAATGAAGGAATGCATGGATGGATGGACGGATGAATGAATGAATGAATAATTGAATGAATGAATGATTGAGGTATCATATTGCAGTTTATGTTCAATTCCAAATGCATATGCCATCAGACGTTCACATCTCTAAACCATTATTTCTAAAAAAATTTCATTAGGATTTTTAAAACATAATTTACAGAAACATATACATACATCAATGTCAAAGATACCCCAGATGGTCACTGTTTTATATTTCAAATATACTTTTTCTAAATTTATTTTGAAAAGTATCAGATCTCGAATGTTAGTCAAGCCCCTTGTACGGAGTGAGTGTTTAAAGGTCCCAGGTGATGCCACACACACGACAAAGCTCAACAAGGCCCAGGTATCACGTTAAATCTGCTGAGATGTCAACTTGTCACGACATAACACCTGTAATGTAAAGTACAACACCTGTTAATCCCGAGCAGCCTGTTGATAGGTGAAGGATGACCACAATTATTTGACCACACGCCTTTCCACTTTATGTGTGCAGCTGGGAATGATCGAATAAGATTATCGGTAATATGAAAATTTATGGACCACGATTGCTGTTAAAGATTGCAAAGTGTTCAAGATGTTAAATTATAATTATGGCACTTCTAGATTTTTTAACAGCTGGTGATGTGGATTAAAGGATTGTTTTTTGGGTGTTGTATAGTTATAATTGTGGTTGTATAGTTCATTTCTGCAAATTTTATATATTTATAACCTTTCCCAATGTTGTTTCATAAAAATGCATCATTGGTGTTAAAATATAACCAGGTTTCGTGATCATTAGTACATAACATTCCCACATCTATTTTTAAAATCAAAGTTTCTTTATATTCTGATTACACTACTCCTATTAAGTAAGACTTGTGCGATATGCGCATTTAATCGATTTCGCACTTTGTTTTTAATTGGAACATTTGCGCCTACGAAGCTTCACGGCTAAGAATTAAAACGTACATAGAAATGTATCTCATCTTGTTCGCCATCTGTCATTTTGCTGTATATATAACTGTAAATTAATTATGTACATTCTAAGGAGAGGGTATTTTAAGTTGGATAACTTGTTTCCAATTCTTTTCCAAGTGAATAACGCCGTTAATGGTTGCAATATTGCCCAAGCGGAGCACAATAATAACTCACACACTCCAAGTTAATAAAATATGTTAAAACTAAACATCTCATTTTTAATAATAAATATTTAAATATTTTCTTAGATTGATCATGCTTTTAATTATATTGATTTTTTTTTATTCTTAAAAAGCAACCTGTACTATAGAGTAGATAATGAATCACAGGTGTTGTCCAATGAACGTAGTGGTCCCCTGTTTATGATAAATATGTTATCCATCCTTGATATAAGACTTGGATCGCCTCCAGCCTACGAAACGTTAACTTAACCTCCTTGAGCCTCTGATCTGACAGCGGAGAAGGAACATCGTCCCGTGATGCTTAAACTCGGCCTAATTATTCCTTGCTCTAAACCCTTTGGGTAACCGGATGTTGCTCGGGTCATTCAAGAGCACTAGAGTAAAACATGGCGTTTCACTTATGGAACATGATTTTATGATACTTTAATTTGTTTCTTGTTCTATACAGGCTCTATTCATAATAAGGTTATAGTATAGAATATATGAACTCAACATGTACGTTAAAGAATTAATGAACTCTGAAAACAGACCACCATCAAAATGCGAAAGTGGATAGAAGAGACTTGAAACTGCAAAATTAATGAGGAAATATGAAAATGTAGTTTAAACTCGATTTGAATACCAGGGGTTCATGAAGAATCATGAATCGTATCATTTTTCCACCAATTGGAATAAGAAGCCCAAAATGCTTGTTTTCTTGTTACAATCGAATATGTGTGGACGTGCACGTGCTTATCAGTTTATGTTTTTGTTGTGTCGAAAAAAAATTCTTCAGATTTTAACAAAGAATACTCTTGACATTTTAGGTCTTTACACTAGTGTAGTGGTTTATCATATTGAATTATGTAATAATCCAACCATTCTTATTTTCAATAGTCAACGCGAAGTTTACCAAAACTTACTGACTATGTTCGTCTACATCTGATTCATTACAATGTTGTCAAAATCGACAGCATATATAGGCCTTATGTTTCTTGTTTATTAAAAAACTGGCCGAACTAACTAAGATTCCTTAACATAGTCATACAATGTTACTTATATGTTCGCCACATGTCTATCCACAACACTCTGGCAACCACCTGCTGTCTGCCTGACACGTGCTTAATTTGACTCGGCCTTATGTAAAACACATGCATCGTTGTATTTTAAACAAATTAACAACAATAGTTAAGCAAGACTTCTGTAGTTAAAATTCCTCCGCTATTTTCCAAATAAACATAGGCCTTTGTTACACGTGCATCAATTTGAATCATAATGGTTAAACTTGTAACTATGTATTATTATATTTTTTTTACCTGCATGCTATAGTATAAGCTGGAGATGCAATATTACCCTTATATAGATTTATTTCCCGTTGTCGTCTGTTTATTCATCATTTACATAAGTCATATATCTACAGTAAGTATGTATATCTAAATTTAAGTTATACGCACTGCATGCAGCATCTTACTTGCAGATATAAACAGAAACCATTATTCACAAACCATTTATATTGAACAGCTTTTCATAAGAACTTTTCAACATTGTATTAAAATTTGTCCAATTAATGTGAAGCAAGTTTGTCAATAGCGGTCCATGAAGGTATATACTAAGGAGCTGAGATTCCTCCGCACTTCCAGACTGTATATGTATGTCGAACACATTTCCAGACACCACATGAGTTTCCCTTCACCAAGCACCTGCCACCGGCTGCTACACAGATGGTTAATTCAGCCCACTTTATCTGGCTTATAGCCCTTCTATCACGTCAGTTGTGATATGTTAATCCTGGTTCGAGCCTCCTTCATACCGCTGATTGGCCGGATAGCTCTCTCCACACTAACCAGACTGTAGTTATCAGCGCAACACTTGTTGCTAAATTCTTCACACTTCACAAGAAAGGAGAGAACACGTGTTTCCTTGCCTTAACTAGATGCGTGAAGCTAGAAGTCTCCTTCTCTGAAAATTCTGAAAGTCCAAGTCTCTGAAAAAACTTTCAATCCTTTTTCCATATTTTATTTTAGAGAAATGCAAAGGAAACTTTGCTTAATTCTTCACATTTCACAAGAAAGGAGAGAACACGTGTTTCTTTGCCTTAACTAGATGCGTGAAGCTAGAAGTCTCCTTCTCTGGAAATCCTGAAAGTCCAAGTCTCTGAAAAAACTTTCAATCCTTTTTCCATATTTTATTTTAGAGAAATGCAAAGGAAACTTTGCTTAATTCTTCACATTTCACAAGAAATGAGAGAACACGTGTTTCCTTGCCTTAACTAGATGCGTGAAGCTACGAGTTTCCTTCTCCGAAAATCCTGAAAGTCCACGTCTCTGAAAAACCTTTCAATCTTCCTTCTATTAAAAACATGAAAGTTCGAGTCCCTGAAAAACCTTTCAATCCTTTCTACATATTTTATATTTTAGAGAAATGTAAAGGAAACTTTGCGAAATATCAATCATTTTCCCTTTGTACTTCATATTTCACAAGAAAGGAGAGAAAACGTGTTTCCTTGCCTTAACTAGATGCGTGAGGCTAGAAGTCTCCTTCTCTGAAAATCCTGAAAGTTCAAGTCTCTGAAAAACCTTTCAATCCTTTTTACATATTTTATTTTAGAGAAATGTAAAGGAAACCTTGCGAAATATCAATTCTTATCCCTTTGTACTTCACATTTTACAAGAAAGGAGAGAACACGCGTTTCGCTACTTTAACTAGATGCGTGAAGCTAGGAGTTTCCTTCTCTGAAAAAGCTGAGTTCAATCCTTTTTACATATTGAAATCTAGCCTTTTAAGAGAATTGTAAAGGAAACTTTGCGAAATATAGATTCTTATCCCTTTGTACCTCGTATTTCTTAAGAAAGGATACGAAGATAATCAGAGGAGGACGAATGTACGATGAAGTTGAGAAATAATTTAGTGAGTTATTGCTTTACCTCACTTGGGCAATTAGCACCATTAGCGAGAAATAATTTAGCAATCAATGCAAGTTCAGTTAAGACATGCGGGTTTGTAAGGTATTTTCATCGTTCCCTACGCCTTGAGAGATTGGATTCTACCCAATGTCGCCCCTAGAGCGCAAAACACCGGGGTGTTATCAGCAGTTACAGCGACATTTGGACGACTGTGCACCAACTCTCATATGAAACACCTGTTTATTCTTCACTAATCCTCTTCTAATCCCCAAATCCACCTGCAGTATCTACCGAAATGTCCGCGGCTCGCCATGTCGCGAAACCGGGAAATATAGGGTTGTCTTGGTCATGACTTAAATTCAGGAATTCTTTTTTGTTCTTCACCCCGGTTGAGTGAACTGAATGGTAGAACCGTGATTTTACTATGAACTTTTTCTTGTATTGGGGAAACTATGGTTGGGGTTTGTTGAGCGCCAATTTTACACATGTATTATCAGTCAATACCAATCAAAAGGCAACATCTTGACTAATGCAAGGTAGCTTATGAACCCATGTCAAGGACAGAAATAACCAAACTCTTGGAAATATATGCAAGTATTTACAATATTCCTTAAATTGTCATGGACCTAGAATGTCCACATTATCAAATACCACAACGACTATGAGTCCACACTGGTACACAATGGAGAACGGCTGAATAATTTGAAGTTCCGTATTGGTCAATTTACAGGACTTCGGTCCGTTTTATATCATGTCAATGCGTCCTGCCGTAAACTGGACAATACGGATAATTCCATCTATCCCTTCTATGGATTCCAACTTTTTTATTTTGAGAGTGCAGAAGTTCGATTCAGATTTGTCAAGCATGGTTCCAAATTCTAAATGCCACTCAAAGATGTTAGATACGGAAATAGTTAGTTTCAAAACATTATACTATTCAATGTCGTACTTGCACCTACATCTAGCCCTTGATACACCTGCAAAGGGTCAGGGGTCGCTGAAAGACTATCGCATGTGGTTGAAACCGAATACACCTTGACATTGGTTGATTTCAGTTGGAGTTTTGAAGTAAATAAATCCCTTATTCGAATTTGATTGTTAACTATGACTCAAGTTAATTCCTCGGAACTTTTTTCTTTGTTAATGGCGTGGTGTAACATTGAGAGCTCGATCATGTCTGTTGCTGTTGTACAAAATTGAGACAACCTTATTCATATTTTCAATTCGCTGTTGACATTTCGAAGGTAGTAAAGACAATAAGACAAAAGTATCAGAAGTAGGTATTGTAGGTACCATTCTCACCCCACAGAGGAAGATCAAGTCATGAAATCTTGATCTAGCCTAGTTCTAATTAGCCTAATTTGTGGGGTAGAATGGGAGATGCCTGATTGCAATTAAAGTTAATTGTTCAATCAGCATCGCTGTTAAAAATCATCGTTTTGGCAATCACGGCAAACGATTGTGATATGAACCACCCTTTCCATTAGTAGCGTTGTCATTTGCTAAAAACAACAATGGATTGTGGTGCAATTTTTCCCCGCCAAGGGAAACTCCCGGAACCCACGGATTTGATCTAATAAGAACAGAGGCTCGATCAGCTTTTCATGACTTGGTCTTCCTCTGTGGCGAGAGAATGAGTCTTCATGGCAAACCCTCCATAATTCTGCCCCCTCCGATAGTATTATATGATTATTGAGACTGTGCACCTATTTTGTTAATTTCTCCATAGTCAAATGACACATATATATTTTTGATAGTACGTATGCATAAGAGAGTACTGAATAAAACTACCTTAATAGAAATACTTGTATTGCAAATACTTAGGTTTTAAGAAAGAAACCGTTATGCCCCCTAGCGCAACATCAGTAATTTAAGTCTATCATAAAGTCATAGTACTTCGTTACTAAACCTGATTTTAAACATAAAGTAGAAACAACCATATATTTTATCCAAAACGTTAAAACAATCACTTTGTGTGTCCACATGTGTGTACTGTCATTTGAATGAATGGAAATTTGATATATAGTTGTATTTAATGTTAATTATGTATAGCAAAAAAAATGTTAGCATTAGTTATTCTATAATATTTTTAATACTAGAGAAGTATAGAAAGAAAATGAAAACCGGTAAGGTCATTTTCCAGGAATGCATGAATCTTGGAATGTCACCTTCCAAAACAAGAAGGAAGTATTGTAACAGAAAACGTGATATCATATTTATGAGAGAGAATATTAAGATTCCATCCAATGTTAAATTCATTTTCTTTCGAATCAGTAATTGAAGTCTGAATGATTTATTTCTGAACTTAAACAAAATGTCAAAAGGAAACTATTTCGCGAGCTCTAATCGTAATGTCGATTGTTTTGTATTTCTTTTACTTTCTTTTGACGCGTGATTTCAGAAAAACCTTATTGTACAGTAATGCATTGCAGTCAGTCTCAGGTTATACTTGATATGATCTTTATTCTTATTATACTAAATCCACTTTGGATGATAAATATGTTTCATATAACATCGATATATGATGTAAATTATTGTATGTCGATTCACATAATCTCATTATTAGAAGAACGTCATATTTTGTAATATGTTATAAATCGCATTTTACATCTCTAAATATTACGATTCGTGTTGTTTATGAAACACTGTAAAAATTTTGAATTAAAGTATTTTGGTTGGTGTACACAACATATATTGTACTTGGTGATCTTTCAACCACTGTTAAACTTTCGTAAAAAGTATTTTGGTTGGTGTACACAACATATATTGTACTTCGTGATCTTTCAGCCACTGTAAAACTTTGGTAAAAAGTATTTTGGTTGGTGTACACAAAATATATTGTACTTGGTGATCTTTCAACCACTGTAAAACTTTGGTATAAAGTATTTTGGTTGGTGTACACAACATATATTGTACTTGTTGATCTTTCAACCACTGTTAAACCTTTGTAAAAAGTATTTTGGTTGGTGTATACAACATTTATTGTACTTGGTGATCTTTCAGCCACTGTACAACTTTTGTAAAAAGTATTTTGGTTGGTGTACACAACATATATCGTACTTGGTGATCTTTCAACCACTGTAAAACTTTGGTAAAAAGTATTTTGGTTGGTGTACACAACATATATTGTACTTCGTGATCTTTCAACCACTGTAAAACTTTTGTAAAAAGTATTTTGGTTGGTGTACACAACAAACATTGTACTTCGTGATCTTTCAGAGTATTTTGGTTGGTGTACACAACATATAGTGTACTTCGTGATCTTTTAGCCATTGTAAAACCTTTGTAAAAAGTAATTTGGTTGGTGTACACAACATAATTTTTATTATATTGTACTTCGTGATCTTTCAGCCACTGTAAAACTTTTGTTGTAAAACTTTTGTAAAAAGTATTTTGGTTGGTGTACACTACATATATTATACTTCGTGATCTTTCAGCCACTGTTAAACTTTTGTAAAAAGTATTTTGGTTGGTGTACACTACATATATTATACTTCGTGATCTTTCAGCCACTGTTAAACTTTTGTAAAAAGTATTTTGGTTGGTGTACACAACATATATTGTACTTGTTGATCTTTCAGCCACTGTAAAACTTTTGTAAAAAGTATTTTGGTTGGTGTACACAACATATATTGTACTTGTTGCTCTTTCAGCCTCCGGTTCAAGCGCCCATGGATACGATGAAGGGAAGAGTTGTCTCGCTAACAGAGCCGAGGCCACGGAAGCTGCGCGTCTGGAAAACATCGACGTTTTTATCCCAAAGTGTAATAGCGATGGAACGTTTGCTGAGATTCAGTGTCACAGTGCCACGGGATACTGTTGGTGCGTCACAAAATATGGTCGGCACATCCCGGCAACTTCCGTTAAAGATCGGCAGCCAAGATGCGGAAGTAAAAGAGGTCCGTAAAAAGAGATTTCTTGCTCTTGTTGATGTTTAAAGTAAATAATTTAAAGTTTCAATTACACCATATTCTCAAAATTTCGATAAATATCGACAGCCAAGATGCGGAGGTAAAAGAGGTCCATAAAAAGATATTCCTTGCTCTTGTTGATGTTTAAAGTAAATAATTTAAAGTTTCAATTACACCATATTCTCAAAATTTCGATAAATATCGACAGCCAAGATGCGTAGGTAAAAGAGGTCCGTAAATTTTTTTTTGCCTTATTTGATGTTAAAGTAGATAATTAAAAGGATTTTTGGTTTCAATTACACCTCATTCTCAAAACATTCAATAAATATCGATAGCCAAGATGCGGAAGTAAAAGAGGTCTGTAAAATAAATTTCTTGCTCTAATTTGATTTTGAAAGTGAATAATTTAAAGGAATTTGGGTTTCAAGTACACCATATTCTCAAAACTTTCGTTAATTATCGACAGCCATTATGTGGAAGTTTAGAAAGAGATTCTTGCTCTATTTCGACTTAATGAAATATATAATTAACAAAAGGATGGGTTTTTTTCAATTACATCATATTCACAAAACTTTTGATAAATACCGACATCCATGATGCGGAAGTATAAATTAAGATTCTTGCTCTAGTCCGACTTAAAGAAATATATAATTAACAGGATTTTTTTTAAAGTTTTTTTCAATTTCAAATTCTTTTATTCGTTCTATGTGAATAATAATGATCTTCTGTTTTAGGTAAACGTAGAAAACCAAAACATAGAAGACGAAAAAAGAAGAAAGGTAAGCAACTTAATCGCTTTAAGTGGCAGTACATAAAAGTCTGTCCCATTGAATCTAGAAGCTAATTCCCAAATCAGCGAAAACCTACATCAAGATATAGTATACCTTTAACAAACACATTGCCATAAATTGTTCATAAATATCAACAGTTACTAGGAACATGATTATGTCTCGTGCATGAAAGTAGCAAATTGTAGATTAAAACTTTTACAGATGAAGCAAGGATCACCCCAAGTTTACCGCAAACGTTCAGAACAGTTTCAATAGCATACATCAAAGTAGCAAATTTGCCATTTAAACATATAAAGAAGAAGCAAATAACATGAAAGGTAAACAGCATACGCGCATGAAAGTTTCAATATCGCCATGTAACGACTAACTAACCCTATCATCGTTAAGCAAACTGTCGAGATGAATTGAAACTGTTGTAAAGCAAGTGAAACCGATCGAAGTGGTCGTAGCACAGTTCTTCTTTTCGAAAGCACTGGAGCGTATCTTCAGCACTCCACCTAGATAATTGGCACGCACCTGTGCGAATGTGACCGTTTGTCTGCCCGAATGCGTCTATTGTGCCCGTGAGAGCAGGATCGAGTCCCAGTGGGCTACAGCCTAAACAAGGCTCTCACCAAGCGACTGCCTTCGCTGTACATAGCACCATAACACCTGTACGCCTTCTAAGCCTGGCCTCAAGCCACGATGTTATCATACAATATCTGATGATATAAACACCATAAATCTGAGAGCTATATTAGAGGGTCGGTTATCAAATCGTAAGATAAAGATCGGTTATGGATAGCTGTATGATGTGCGCTAGAAAATTGGATAATAAAATCTCAAATTATGATTAAATACTGATGGTTGTCGATTATATATTATTTATTTGAAAACATGTTTTTACGAATCTTTAATGAAAATTGTCACTGCACCTGGCGAATATACGCAACGACAATGTAGTGAACAGTGCCGTTTTGCCTGTTGTTGTTTGTCTCGTGGGGGCGTTTCACAATACAGATTCTTTTTAGAATATTTAAACAAACAAGTAGTTTACATAGGTAGTATTTAGTAACGTGTTTAGACTCAAATGGACAGGTAGTTTACGGTTCACTTTGACAATTATTCTGAAGCTATCTGAAAGTACTGATGCAGAGGAATATATGGATAACAACTTCTTTCTTTCTGACGTTTCGACACAGGTTCATGTTTCACTTTGAGGAACCTTTGTGGAAACGTCGCATAACATGAATAAAGAAGTTGTCATCCATATGTTCCTCTGCGTTATTGTCATTCCAACTTATGAAATGCTTCTCAAATAAGCCATCTAAAAGGTTTCAAATATTAGACTTGATGTTACCACTCATAAAAGTAGGTGCCATTCTGTTTGATTATAGTGTGATGACACCAGTAAATCTGTGTTTCTCACAATAATCAACTTGTCCCAACAATCTCATTAAAATCGGGTCCATTGAACACTCGTTCCGCGCAGCGTTAGAGGTCATGTCACGTGACCCATTCTCATCAGCCGATCGGCATTGACGGAAATAACCGTTCCCATTTTCCGTATGTAAGCATGCCTAAAACTCAGTAATTAAAACGGGTTCGATCTGTTTTAATGAGATTGGTACCACGATAGACACTACTTGTGGTTACCCTAGTTGGGGAAAGTGATTATATGTCCTGATAACCTCTTCAGTGAAAAAGCATACCAAGTATTCTTATCATATTCATATGTAATATACCATTGTCTATAAAAATGATTATTCTTTTGTCTGACAATGAATAGGCTACACCCACAACAACATTTTGTTGCTTAGAGTGAAGAAGATTACGCATCTTTATTCACAAACCCTATCGAATTCCACATGCTTTCCTGAGTTGTTTCGTTTTTGAAAAATATTATAATTTATGTGCATATGCTATATTTGCCCGTATATGCGTTTCTCTTTTTTCCAGCATGCACCAATACGCAAAGAGACACATTCAACACAGCTCTTGTTGGGGAATTTACACAGGAATTCAATCGAGTACAAAATCTGGAACAAACAACGCCTCCGAGTGAGTATATTACTCTTTAATATTTCAGAGCATACGTTAAAACCCTCATACATCAGCACAAATCAATAAACAAGATGTTAGAAATAATCATTGCCAGGCAAAAAAATATAAACACATGGCACATTGTTATACCATAATGAGAATTATATGACACGTATAATATAACTAATTATACTTTAAAAGAATATTTTTGAATTCCCTTAGACCAAATGCAAATGTTTCAAATATTAAATGGTGCTTAATCTTTTGTGAAGAGAATACATTATGTGTAGATAATTTGGAATATTTGTATGTTTTTCATCTAAGTTTCATAACGAATAGTCTGGACGGCGTATTTAAAGTTTTCATGTTATTTTTATCTACCTTCTCATGGAGGGAATGCACTTTTAGGCTCATATTTATAAAAAAAAAATCATGTATTCGACAATTTCTGTAATTTATCTGCAAAATAAAAATTTAACTGTCTTCAGAGGGCGTGTATCGTTGCTGATAAGGAAGAGAAAACTTATCCAGTTCAAGATCACCTTTAAATGAGCCAAAACAGAAAATATAAGATTGTTTGTGCTATGCTTTCCCGTTACTCTGTAGAATAAAAAAATATCTAAATGTTCATATATCCATATCATCTCTGTATATTATCAACGACATAATTTAATGACTAAAGTAATAATATTACATCTTGTTTTTCAACCTTTCATTCGCATTAAGTATGTGGGGTCTGCACTTTTAATCACTTTAATGTTCATTTTATAATTTTGTCGTTGCCAATTTTCTTTAAGATCCTACGGTGAGTGACAAACAGATGGAGAGGGAGAAACGTACGGTGGAATGGAAGTTTGCCCAACTTGATAGAGACAATGATAAGATTCTTCGCTTCAAGGAGATTCGCTCCTTTGTTCGTATGGTGAAAAAACTTATTAAACCCAAAGCTTGTGCCAAGAAATTTTTGAGACACTGTGATAGTGATAACAATCGTCGTATCGAGCTGAGTGAGTGGACTCTATGCTTAGGCGTGGATATAAAATGTAAGTATTTCAGTAAAGGGGTGAACTCATCAAGCAAACGCTTTATCTGACACACTGAATATGTCATTTACTGGGGTTTGATTTCGTTCACAATTAAGAAAGTTTATCGAGTTTTCGGTAGAAAGCCAGATATACTATATTTTAAATGAATTACTAAATAGGTCTATTCAAACTTTTGAGGATTTCGATTTTAAAATACTCAAAATTCATTTTTAAACCTGATCTTGTAATTAGATTTGAATGATGTTGTGTGTGTTACGCCTTTATGGACTTTAAGCTAACTGGGCAACCGTCTATAAGGGGGTAGCATACACGTGAAACCCGTTTGTTCCATTGAACCAGCTTAGAATGCAGAACTAACAGTCTGGCTTAACGGGTCTGTCCATTCCTGGAGCGGTTTGCTTGCTGCACTTCTGAAGGGATATGTTTGTATTCCGCGCTTTATCAACTTCTTTTCCATTATATGTTTATCAATGATTATCAAAAGTTTGAGGCTTTCAATGGAATGGTACCTTCTGTTAAGAAAGGTACTGAGTTCCCCTGGAGGCAATTTTTACCTCTAATCAAAATTTAGTGAAAACTGATTTCAAAAATATTATCTTTATCTTTTGATTGTCTGAGCATTTTGGTTCATTCAATTATATCGAATAACGTATAATTGGTTATCATAATGAATACATTGAAACTAAACGTCTCTTAGATAATGAACAAATAAAACATTTCTATATTTCGAATCGCTATCTGCAATAGTTCAAATTCTTGTACCTTATCCAAGGCCCTTAGACACCCTTAGCGACAGGCACCGCCTGCACTGATTATACCATCAGCTAACGTCACGACCACCAGGACTCGCCAAATTAAATTTGTACTTTGCAGATAGGATGACGCATAAAATAACAATGTTGCAGTCGGCAAATTATGTTTTGGAATATGGTCAAAACCGGCACTCCTTAAGTCTGAAAGGAAGGTTGTATTACTCTCCTGAGTGTGAGATCATTGGACCCCATTAGAAGGCGTTAGGACAGGAACAAGGTGCCGAGTGGGTTTTTAAAGTTGTTTGAGAGTTAGTTATTTTAAAATTTGGGGTTAAATGGATGATCAACTTCTTTATTGTAGACGGTTTTGACGTTTCGAAACGCTACTGTCTAAAATCAAGAAGCTGCTCGATACCGAAATGTCGCTAATGACAACATAAAAGGCATTAAAATTTCTTATCCTCTAGTTTCTAAAAATTGCCAGTTAAGAAGAGTTCTTGTTATTTTGGCTACTTCAAAGAATACATGTCATACCAAAGATTAACTGTCTGACGTTATAACGTTAACGTTCATCTACAACTCTAACTGCCTCCTCTATAAGATTTGTCCACTGATTAATTTATTTTTCTAAGTCTTCTCGTCACCTGAATTGCCCTGTCATCCTTTGTCGTTACTGTAGGGATTGGTGAAATAACATAAATATTCTTTAATTGTTGGTAAAAACACTTAAACCTACTTCAAGCATTAACATCTTTTCCAATGGAACACACGGGTACAGGTCAATGGTCTAACGACTGACCAAACGGTTTCTGCTCCAACAATACCCCCCTCAGAAATTACCCGGGGGATAAAGTTGGAGCAACTCGGTGCTCTGCCACTGCAATACGGCATCGGCACCATAACAACTTCCGCTTCCGGTTTGGTGTTTCCTTTTCAATTTCGCAATTTCTTGTTGGCTTGATTCATCAACGTTCATATCATATCAAATTTACTTAAACGTCATCTGTTTATCAAAAGTTTAAAAAATTAAAGGTCTCTTATTTTGAAGTTATTTTTAACATTTCATAAAGTTTGATTTAAAAAGGATAACAGTTATTAGATTAGGGGAAAGATAAATTTAGAATTTCTGTATATCTTATGATTTTTCTAAAGCAAAAGTCAACATGATAAGACGTTCTGGATTATATATGAAAATGTTTTGTTTTGTTTTTGATTATTTGAACATCTTTTATCAATGTAAATGTATATTAACATATACACTTTTACTTCTACAGATTAATATGATTGAGGAAATATATAATTGAAGAAAAAGCGAATATAATGAACATAATGTTTATAATTGTATGGGTTAGGTCATAAAGCCTACGTCGTCAAGATTCATGTAAACACAGAATTCGACCAAACAAACAAAAGGTGACATGTATCATTTGGTAAAAAAATTAATGTATAAGTAGTCTATCATTACCAGATCATCTGTCTGATATCGATTGATTAACACAACATATTTTATTCACATAGTGAAAACGTGACCCGTTGATACATTATCACCGAATTGTTTAATGGTTTGTAACTTTGACCATCACAACTATGTAATACCCTTTAGTCTCGGTCTCATTATATGAACGTCGGACGTACGACTTTTTGAAAATATTTTAATTTAATGCAAATTTTCAATAGATTGCCAGTTCATCCAAAGGTAATCTTTATATTTGAGGAAATTGATTCTCAGAATATTTAAGAAAAGCGTAGAAATGGTTAAGCGTGTTTATTACAGGAGAACTCCTTCTGAAGTATTGTTTCTTGACGACGTAATGGCTTGTTGCGCATATTGTCCTTTTGTACTATGATCTTTATGCAACGTTTGTAAACTCTTCCTGACGTCAATGTGAAGCCAGTTGGTAATTGGGATCCGTAACATCATTTGATTGCTTATATGACAAAGTTAGTTCATGAACGGTTACAATCTCAATGGTTATTGGGAGATCAATATATTGGAAAGTTCCGTTTCGAAGATATAAGGTTGAGTTGTCAAATTTCCGGAATTCATTGTTTTTCATAACCCCAAAATACGTTTAAAGCCGACGTCGGTTCAGATTGAAGGAAAACATCTATCGAAGCAAAAGGTGTATGACAATTGAATACGAATTATGTTTCCATACGAAACTTAATAAGAGCGAGAATTTTGTTAATAGCCCCTTTATAATCAACATAAACGTCGTTTCGATGTATGTGTTTAACTCATTCTGGCGACGCAAGCATAAAACAATCAAAAATCGTTAGTTTGCACAATAAAGAAATGTTCACTTGCAAAGTTGCCATACCCATTTTCTAAATCACAAAACGTTTCCCCTTTTTAAAAGAACGAGTTTTGATTTTCTTTCTCTCCATAGTTGTGTGAAAACATCTAACAATAGAGAAATTAGAAATATAGATTGAGCCATTAAGTAGTTTATATCGTTTTACATTATTAAGAAATTGCAAAGCAAGGTTAACTGAACAATGTTTTCAATGTATCTTTTATAATTTACAATCTGCGCCTATAGAAGATCGCCTACACAGTTGTAATATATCTCACCTTTCGGCATCATAAGCATGTGGATTATGAGGAGAACGATGTATTTTGGGATATAAGATAACTGTTTTCACTCCATCCTTCTCAAATAATATATCCGGCGTGAGTCACGTGATCTCAGTGACCATATCCCCTTTGGAGAAGAGCGTTTAAGATAACTGCCAAATTTCAATTAAAGATTATTGTAAAAAAGACGTCAGGAGGTGTTGACAGACGAACTAACACTAACCCCACCGGCAGACCGGGAATGTGCAATACATCGTATCTTTACGAGAAAAGAGTGGAGTATCTGTTGTTTATAGTTTCTTTTCGATTATTCATATCTCTCAACTCAGATGGGCATCCGACCGATCCGCCACCGAGCCGCCCCAAGCCACAAGGTATAGGTCTTTCTTTCTCTTACCCGGCATGCAGTGCGAGGTGCCGTTTTTCGGCATGTCGTTCCTTTGTGTTAACATGTTGTCGCATGTTGTTACAAGTAACGTTCATTCCTTCTGGTTCCAGTGTGTTATATATTCATCATGTTGATATTCTGTATTTGCACGGAATTCATATTCTATTGGTTAATGTTGGTGCAATTTCCTACAACTAACATTGGCCATTTACAGTATTTCGGCACTAACATACCCCGCCATTTTGTACTCGGCCTCGCTCTTCTAACAACCCATTCGAATGTTGACAACTATCTTTCAGTAATGATAAAACAACAGATTCCGCGTCTACATAAAGGTAGCAGTAGGAAGACACGGAACTCGCGCATACTTGACTAGACTATATCCCCTCTATGCCGAAACAATAGGACGTTCACGCTGTTGTACAAACAAGAATCAAGATGGCCGCCATGACGCCGCATGCTTTAGGTTTTCTGCTGGCGAATCTGCTCCCATAATTGCTTCTTGCGGCATCTGTAATGTGTTCAAGTCCTCGCTTTATCAGTTCTTAGATGGTTGCAACAGTTCCTCCACAGATGGTACAGTAATGTGTTTCTCTGTTTCTTAGACATATAGTGATGATCCTCTTCCTTCATTCATGGTATTACTTGATTATTACATCACCCAATCGTCAGGTACAGGAAAATCAACGTTCTGACCTATTCACATGCTTAAATGAGTAACTGGCTTTATAAATTTCTCATTTATTGTAATTGTCTATATATTAATCATCATTGAACTTTTAACCAACTGACAAACCTATATCTATTTAAAGTAGATAAATTACCTATACATTCACCAACATGTATTGGTGTAAAATCCTGGAGAATTATTTTATATGTGAAAAATCATTTGAGCAAAGATATGACGCATTTAAGCGCGAAAACGTCATGGTAACCTTACAGTAACACCACGCTTTTGTTTCCTAACTGTCCAACAAAAATCATCCAACGACCATTTAACATCAACTCCAAGCCAGCGCAATAACTGTCTGCACTTCTAACTGTTACCTAAGCCCATCCCATCGATATCAACGTCTCTGTGTACGTCACATTATGTTGTCGACGGCGAGGTGAGGTCGTCTATATAGTGTTATGACACGTGCTTTTATTTCTGCTTTTGCTTGTTGTGTGTGCGCCTTCGCTTGATAATATTGTAGATTGCTTGTAGACCCCCTCAAATACCTTGTTCTGTGTCTTCCGCATACAAGATGAAATCATTGTAAATACCTAAATCTTAATAAAACGTGAAGTAATAAATCGTTAACCTGGTAACTTGTCAATGCAACTCAGAAGCCAAATATGAAGACTTGCTTTACGTGTGTATGACATGTCTGCCTGTATGGATTCAGCAACGATTGAGGGAGCCACTGACATCATTCTCTGATTTTGTCCCCGTACAGATCCAATATTTCCATCTAGTCCGATCCGCCCTCGCGGCCCAGTGTTAACTCTCAACCCACAAGAACCGAGGAAGGATAAGCGCCCAGACCGACAATGTAATTATAACCCCATGTCTGCCATTCCCATAGTCACAACGTTACAAAGGGTTTGAATCCACTTGTACGATATACTCTTAGACTCTGATGGTCGCGTCTCAATGTTTAGCCTAATGATGTCTTGGGCCTTGAACTCACTTGTTGAGTTGGGTCTTTTCAAACACTATGGTAACTACGATGGGCTACGATACTCTCAGTCTTAGGAGGATTTGTGCAAGTGGACCAAGGTTTCGTAGTTGAGGGTAGATGAAAACGTACGATTTCGATAGTTGGTGAGCCGGGTCGTTGCTTTTAGCCAAGATTAGTTCATGCTTTTGCTCGCTCCCTAGCATTTCTTCAGTTAGATCAAACCGGTTCAAAGGACGAGAACCTTCTGTAAAATGAACAAGATTCCCCCATGCATGCTTTGTTGTAGTGGTCTAGTTTCAATACACGAGTTCCAGTTTGTTGAACCGGTTTCAGAGTAGTGTGGTGATTCTGCCATTGGCTGCTTATTTGCAGAGCTTGGAAAAACAGAGGAAGCATCATGGCGACATCGCGAGTCCATAAGTAATAAGATCATCAAATGCAAACAAACGTTTTCTCACACTTTTTAAAAAGTCATATCCGAAGGCCCCTTAGCAACGACCCGGTTTATTAGCAAATGTTTCAAATGGAATGTGAAATTGGAATAACGACATCTGTATGTAAGTCTTAAGAGAGGAAATGTGAACTGTTAGCATGAACAATTGAAATATTCTTCAAAATGTTAGTTAACTGTTTGCACACGACACAATGACATCGTACTGAAAGCGTAATAATCCTTTAGCGGAATATATGATTGCCATATGGCCTTTCCCTAAGAAGAAGAATTCAAGAATTAATAATCCGATTGACCTGATCTGAAATCTTGAATTCGCTATTCACATGCTCTTCCCGACTGTCATACACTTAAGAGTCATAACTCCTGTTCTTCTTGTAATTATTTCCCTCTAGACCAGACCAAGAATTGCGAGCAGGAACGCGACGTGGCCTTGAGCCACGACGCACAGGAACCCAACGCCAATATCTACATCCCGCGGTGCCAGCCCGACGGTAAATGGAACAAGGCCCAGTGCCACAAAGCCACGCAGTACTGTTGGTGTGTAGAGGAGGACACGGGTATGCCCATCCCAGGAACATCCACCCATAAGGTGGAACCAAACTGCTCCGTCATAGAGGACCGGCCTATGAAGGGTGAGTCGATGAAGGGTGAGTTTGCCTGGTATTTCAGTACTTTGGTGGTGGTCGTTATATTTAGTTACTGTTGGTCCCTTTTGATTAGGAATGGATTGTAATAACCCACATCTTTACCGGTAGTTACCGTTGATCCCTTTTGATTGGGAATGGATTGTAACAACCCACATCTTACTGTTGGTCCAATCCTAGTCAACCAAGCCTGTTGAGGTAACGTTGTAAAGGTCGTCGAAACATTCAGTCATTGGTATTAAACCGAGAATCTGTTGACCCTGTTGAGTGGGAATGGATACGCCTTATACCAATAAAACCAGTCTAGAATCTATATGGAGTCACATGGTTTATAGTCTTATCTAGTATTCCGATTTTAGTTGTTTATTGTGTTATCGGAATGCTATGCCAATGGTCTATCTTCACCCAGAGCTAATATGGAAACATTAACCTGTTATCGTCTTCTTTGCTATTGTATCCGCCTTGAGTCAGCTGGATTCTCTTATAACATTTAGTTCCTTTGTGTGCTGATTTCTCGCTTCATTACAATGTAACACGCCTTCGAACAGTGTGGAAACATTACATGTGTTTGGTGTAAATACGGTCCATTTTGGTTTCACCTCATACAAATACATCCCCAGTAACCCAGGGCCAAATACTCTCCACTAACATAGTGTTGAGGCTGAGCAGAGGAACACTCAGTCCTCAGGTACTGAGGATGCAGAACATGGATCGGGTGGTAAATCCACAGGGACATGTATCGCTTAAACAGCAAACTATGTATAGTTAGTACATATGAGTATATAAACTAAAATTCAAAAGAAACGTCCCCTCTATACTTGATTCTCGATAGAACAAAAAATATAACAAAAATATATTTTTGCATTAAACGATGTGTTTCTTCATATAGTGCCTTGGCATATATAAGAATGGTGTCATTTTTTAATTATCATTCGTGATTTTTGATGTGTGTGAAAAAACAAAAGGGGACGTTTCTTATGAATTTTAGTTTATTATGTCTTTCTTACGCTGTTAAAGCGATACATGTCCCTGTGGGTGAACTAGTTATTGGTCAATAAATACCATTTCATCAAGTTGTTATTGCTGCTATCTGAGAGAGAGTGTTTTACAGGTTGTCCCTTCAGTCAGAAGCGTCGCTTCCTCGTTGACCTCATGAGTGACCTGACGGAAGAATGGCAGACTGCAGGTCCCAACGTCACATCCAACATCAGGTGTGTTTACACTTCTTAAATAAAAATATATAAAAAGATAAACAAAAATGACACACATGTATACTGGACAAAATAACTTAATCTTATTACTAAATATTAAAATTATTATTAAAAATTACCAAAAACCAAAGTTTATAACTTCAATTAGTTCCTTGTATCCTTATGTTTATCCGCACTGATTGGACATGGGTACGTCACTTGGGTACTAAGTGCTTTTAACATGTTTATACCCATTTTGATCCTTATCTTTTCAACCGCATTAAATTTTATGACCCGCCATTCACGAAAAAATATATATCCTTTGAAATTCCTAGCAAACCAAATATTGCGCACATGGTTTTGACAAACGAACACGAGAAAAAATATTTAAGCAGTCACACGTTCATTACTTCACAGACATTTTTTATCAATATGCTTTTGTTGGATTTGATACGCTTCAATTATTACAAGCAGTGATGATTTATCTCTGCATCTTCTTTCTTGAAGCGACACACACCAATTATCATGAATTTAAAAGATTCAAATAACAATTTCTGAAAAATTCATTGAAAAATATATTATTAGAATTTGCTTATCCCGTTCACTATGACTGCGGGCCTGATTTAACAGTTCAAGACAGCATGTGAAGCCGAAATGTCACCTCTGTCTATTTCAGGGCCGCAGGTAAAGACGGTCTACGACAGAACGTGGCGCGGTGGAAACTTTCAACACTGGATACCAATAAGAATGGAGTGCGTATTGTTAATTTAATTTGAATTTCGAAGGAAAAGAATTTACAAGAATGATTGCAACTTCGGATTGGTCATCATTCTTGTGACATATTGCTTGAATACAAAATGTCATGTATCTTGCATTCATATTTTGAAATAAAAAAGCTACTAGTTTGTACCGAATCAGCAACATTTGGATAGCATTTTTCATGGATGGTTCTTCCACACATGAAACTGCTTGTAATCTAAGCTTTTGACTGACATATCATCGCATGTGAATTATCACTCAGTACAGAAACCTTTTTTGCCAAACATTATCACACAAAAATAAATTATCGGCGAAAGTTTGTTTTAATGTTCTATGTACTTCCATCGAGAATAGCCTAGAAGCAGAAGAGATGACAGACATTATCTATACGTCTTCCCATAGTTGAGAGGAGGCAGACCTCCCCACCCACCTGCTCCCTGCCCTTGTCTTACCTCCACTCCAAAAGAGTTCCTTTACAGACGACACCTGTCAGTTTGCACGTGGGGTGCGGCAAGGAAAGATCTTTCCTCCTTATCTTTTCTCAGCCACCCCGCAGTTTCCTTAAACGTTATCGCTTTTCTCACTTCATATCATATACAGATGTCCGCAGGTGGCGGTTGAAACATCTCTTTTGATAGTTCTGAGGTGTTAATGCCGCGATAGCAGACGAACAGTTCTTCTGATAGAGCGTCAGACCTGACAAGCAGTGATCTCTTCAGCTAAACACGCTGATAAATGTTTTGCATTACCCATTTTGAGAATGCCATGTTTGACTTATGATTGAGGTGTGATTCTTAAGTTGTGTTCCTACACTTATTTGGCTTCTCTTTTAGATATTGGAGAGAAAAGAGTGGAAGAAATTGAGAAAAACCAATTTAAAGAATAAAAAATACCCACGAAAGTGTCGACGGAATTTCCTGCGATATTGTGACGGGGATGGAAACCAGAAAGTAACATCCGAGGAATGGATAGACTGTCTTGGTCTCAATCGTAAGGGTAATGAACTTATGTTTTATCCCAATCTCTTGGTTCTTTGCCAGTATCCTTGTGCAGTTTCATAAGCCACCAGGTGGTCTTTGATCGTGAGGTAAAAGACGTTTATGTCTTTATTTCATCTTTATTAGTCAAAGTCTTAGTCATATCTGCTAGTATTTAAGAGACATTTCATTTTAATTGTGTAAATGTATTATGAAATGAATTTCGAAATGAAATTCGCTTTGTATGTGAACAATGAATCATTAGCCGGAAAACAGTATAATTTGTAATATCTTGGTCAAAGCGTGCCAAAGTAATATTTAAAAGATCTTGAACAGCATCTATCAATTGACCTTAAGTAGCACCCCGCCCCCCCCCCCCCCCCCCCCCCCCCCCCCCCCCCCCCCCCCACCATTCACGTTTTACCATTTTACGTTTTTATTGCAACAATTTGTCCATTATGTACAGTAGTATTTGTAATCATATTCATAGACTGGCCAAGCAAATCACAAATATCTAGGATTTTTGTTGTCGAATTTATTTAACATTTATTATTAGATTGAATTGTATATATTTTCGCTTTAATTCTAAATTGAATACGATTAAAATTAGTTTCATAAAAAAAAACAAGCAGTGTGTTCGACCGACTCTTCGTAATTACTTTGCACAAAATGTACGTGCAAAGCATTCTTCGAAGCGTCAGGTTTTACAAATGATATTGGACATGTCATTTGGTTGATAACGTAATCAATAGGTTGTTGAAGTTAGCCTACACTTCTGTCTGGCCGTTAGACCAGTGGTTGGAGTGTTTGCCTACGGTCCAGAGGGTTGGGGTTCGAATCCACCTTTGAAGCATGCAACTGTTGATATGTTTTAAAAGACTGTCGACTTTGGGGTTTCCTGGTAGGTTATTACGAGAAAACAAGAGACCTCCAAAACAATAGACGAAATCCCAGATTGGTTTCCAAAACATGGCAAAATTTATCTTCCCTTTTCTCCATTTCAGACAACTACAATTTACTACCAACCAATAACCGCCGGGGAAAGAAAAATCCTTTTAGTAAGTATCTTCAGGAATGATGCATCGATATTGTTAAACATGCGTGGTCAGAGATCAGGATAAAATGACAGTTATTGGATACTTAAAGAGACGGTTGGACCTCAAAATATCCAATTCTACGGTTGTGAAGTACGTTGTGTAAAGGATACGAGTGATATAGGGCTCTCCACAAGTGATATTCATCGTGTGAGCTCAAGGACAGTTTTCACGGATGCAAGACCACTGCTTGGTTGTTCCTAAGCCTGAACTTTTAATATCTGTGTTGTACTTGTTACTTTACTGCTGTTAACTAGTCGTATGAGCCTACTCATGGTCATCTTCCTACGCAGAGCCTAAAAGGCCAGTTTCCAAACTGTAAGTTTATGCCTTGTTGCAGAGACTTTACTTTTCTGTGCTGCTATAGTGCCCCTACAGACTAGAGAGCAAGCACAGAAAACTCAAGGCTATGCAGCAAGGCATAAAATGACAGTTTGGAAACTGACCTTTTAGGCTCTGCGTAGGAAGATGACTCATGACATGTATATAAACATACGATATTTTAATTTATCAATTTGTATATTATGTTACATGTTTGTAGTTTGCAATGTTACGTTTTATATGTCTATTTTTGTTTGTAACGATATGATCATCTATTTATTTCGTTCATAATTCTTCTCATATGTTAGACACTTCTTAGTGTTTGTGTTACTACAGACTGGCGGGCGGTAACCATGTTGTGCCAATGACGTCACTTCCGGAGCAGCGATTGCCGCTCGTCAGGCACCGTTTCCCTATTGTCTTACAACTGCTAAGTAATATTGAACTATGTTGTCATGTGTCATAGTAGTTTTCTCTCCGGGCAAGCCAACAAAATTCTCCTGGCCTCTAATTACCCCTTATGTTGATAAACAAATATTCTTTCGATATATTTGCGTCTAAATTTTATGCCATGACATTGATAGGATATTTATTAAGATTGCTATATGGAGGCTAAGTGACTGATTCTCTGGCCCTCTCTTTTCAGTTAATCAGTTGACATGAGGGCTTGCCCGGAGACTTCCACTTACTTCCGGTCCGAGCAGTCGGTGCGCATGTGCAGTAGATGACACTTGGTGCTTGCAACTTGCAACCACTGGCAATACTGTGTGAGTTAATTAGTATTGGTGGATGGCTTTTAAAGGACACCAAGAACTGAATTCTTCTGGAAAATAGAAGTCCTGAGATAGGGCCGCCATCTTGTTTGAATCTTCATGCTCATCAATCTGATGACGACGTTTGCAATCAAGGGGACGTTTCATGTGTGTGGATTATGAAATTGCTGTGGCAATCGTTGTGACAACGTAGATAGTGTTATTTACATCTGTGACTGCTAAAACATGTTATACCAACAAGACTGCCTTATGATATGTTATATGATATCGTAACTGTCAAAAGACATTTAATATCAAGTTGTGGGTGCCTTAGGATATGTAAATACCATTCTTAGCTGTCTAAGGACACGCTTTGTACCATCTTGAATGTTGTCATGCATTATACCATTGTCACAACATTAAAATCCGTAACGGTGCCTTAATTGAATACGATTTAAAACGACCCTCTCGGAATAAAAAAATCTCCGGGACATTTAGAATTTAGAGTTGTAGAATAGCGCCGAAAATTATTTACTTGCCAATAAGTATGACTGCTGTCATTATCGAGCCAAAGCGAAGCAAAGCATATCATTGTTTAGCTTCTTTGTAAACTGCATATAGACAAAAGGTTATAAGTCGGATAAGATTATTTTAGATATATAGCATTGTGAATGATTAATGTGAACTTTATTGATATGCGAGAATGTTTAAGTAACTGTCCAAACGGCAATAGCTTGTGAGATATCTGTGATTGTTATTTTATATCATAATTGTTATCCTTTTTAAAATGGGTAATGTTTGTTAATTATTTAATACTATGAATATCTTTAAAATAATAGCATCTCTGTTCCTCGCGGTTATTGCGACTTAGTGACATGTTTATCACAAACTTTTAATGATGCAATTAAGTTCCGTTTGTCAATACGTTTTAGATTGTAGCAATGGAAAGTATGATTCCGAAAAGTAAAAAGTTAAGAGTTAATTATCTGACTATTAACTGCGCCTTAGTGTATTGCTTCATCTCATTAGTGCGTGATACCTGATACAATATCTATCTATACTTGAAACTATATCTTTCCTTACTTCATAACTCAATGATAATCATCCATACGTGAAACAATCTAATCAAATTGTAGACGCATTACCTGTCCACACATCCATTCTAAGGGGAATTCCCGCTGATAAACTGTAAGCGCTGGCCACATGGCAACGTGCATCAGAACCTATGTCATATGAAATTTAGTCAATCCTAATATGTTGCACGAAATAAATCTTAACCTAAGACAAACATATTAATCTGTTGGCAAAATCGTATCTTGCCAACAATGTCATAAACAAAGGCATGATTTATGCGAAACAAATCAGTTGCAGATTTCATCGATCTTTGTTGAATATTTTTTATAAATTGTAAAACGGAACAAGGATATATTAAGAATATGCATGAAAGAAAATACAATTTTATTATAACCATCTTATAACCATCATGTCTCTCTGTGGATCATCCTTGCAGATCACTCTCGAATTGGGCGATGACGTCATCGATGGTTTGTTTTAACAAATGATTAATTAGTATAGTCCACACAAATCAGCGTTTTTTTCCAAAAATGAAGTATGTGAAGCGTGTAACGTTGAACTAGATTTGATTAGATTGTAATCCAGGACACCTGTATCATTACTGCTTACATTATTTTGTGATCAAACTTTCAAAATGTCTGTAGAAGCCCATATAGAATGAGCTACATTCGTAGCACCTTTTAGTTTTCACTGTTAGCAGGTGCAGATTCTAGTTGCCTAGCAACGCAGATAAAACGGAATCCATCGTGTTTAAGGGGCACATCAAACTGATGTTTTTGTTGAAATCTGAATAAATTATAAATACTTATTTTTGTGAAATGTGTGTCATTTTATTTTAACGGACGTTTCAATGGTAAATGCTATTTCAGCAGAATTATGACAGTGTTCCATTCTACTTATACCCTTTTAATATGGCGAACGTTTGAATATGTGAGGATAATCTCTCTGTATAAATCACTACATTAATTAAATTTGCACCTAGCGAAGGCGGGTGCAAATATTTACTACCTTGAGTAATTGCCGTATTTTTACTTCATTTAGCATATCGTTCGTCAAAAACAGGCACAGTGACCTTTACAAATGTCGATAATTATATCAAAGAAGAAAATATCCATCTCAAATGGTTTTTTTCGGATATTCATTCAAATTAAGATACAAAGATAGGCATACACAGTTGCCATTAGTTATCACTGAAACAACACTTTGGGATACAAGAACATAATTTAGTGAATCATGAATTTGTCGGGCCTTTCAAGTGGTTTTATCTGTAAGTTAGTTGATAGCAACAATCCCAAAGGTTCAAAAAGAAGAACCAAAATAACCATTTTGCTGAAGCACAAAAAGAATATCATAGCACACTTACAATTACTCACGTGTATATTTACTTCCATATGCAAAATTGCATATGTAAAAACTTCGCCGTATAAACAAGGCATAATGTGAAACGTCCTTTTGAACCTTTTATTGGTCCGTTAGTGTAGAGAAACAGGCGGCAGATATCGCAAATAAGCCCAAATGTTTAGAAAGTGCACCCAAAAAGCGCAAATAAAAAACGCGCCTGTCCGTCCGCCCAGACATCTTTCGACTTCTTCTTCAGCTCTAGAATTCTCAAATTACAGATATTTTGACTATTGAGGATTATAAATTGTATATTTGGTGATCCTCCTGCCTTAAGTGGAGGCATGGATGAAAATGGTTTTGTTTGTTCAAATGTACCTTCTTTGTCGTTCTCTTCCAATATCGTTCTCTCCCCACATAGGCAGATCAAGTCTTGAAATGTTGAACTTGATACATACTCTGTTATATTACGTCAAAATACGTGGGGTCCGGCGGTTTCCCGTTGGCGGAAAAAAATTGCACCACAATACATTTGAATTTCCTTATCAAATGAGAACGCTTCTCGCATGAAGAGGGTGGTTCATATCACAATGCCTTTGCCATGATTCAGTAGCCAATATGATGATTTAAGAACAGCGTCGCTGATTGCACAACTAACTTTGATTGCCTCCAATCAGGCGTTTCCCATTCCATCCCATCCAAACTCGGCGTAATAGAACAGAGGCTGTATCAACATTTCATGACTTGATCTGCCTCTGTGGGGAGACAATGCTTCTGTGTGTGCATTCTACAAAGCCTAATGAGCTGCAGAGCAAATGATACCTTTTTAACTCATCAGGCCTAAAATGTTCAAGAATGACAACGTTCATACTAACACAACGCCGAAAGGGTCCATTATCTTCAGATCTTGTCAAAGGCCTTCTAAACACTAGTATTTAACGCCAATGGTAGTAACTCAATCGACGTCAGATTCTTCAACAAATGGTCATTACATTGCGATACATGTATGGAAGAACATAGTAAAAGAGTCTTCTTCAAGTCTAGTGACTTCAACGCGACCTTATGGGTTGATAACTTCCTGAATCTCTTGGTAAATACAGACATACGTCAACATCCCAAACTGTTAACAAACTGATGATATACTTCCGCAGACTTCCTCAAGCTCTTGGTTAATACAGACATACGTCAACATCCCAAACTGCTAACAAACTGATGATATACCTCCGTAGATTTCCTGAAGCTCTTGGTAAATACAGACATACGTCAATATCACACACTGCTAACAAACTGATGATATACTTCCGTAGACTTCCTCAAGCTCTTGGTAAATACAGACATACGTCAATATCACACACTGCTAACAAACTGATGATATACCTCCGTAGATTTCCTGAAGCTCTTGGTAAATACAGACATACGTCAACATCCCAAACTGTTAACAAACTGATGATATACCTCCGAAGACTTCCTAAAGCTCTTGGTAAATACAGACATACGTCAATATCACACCCTGCTAACAAACTGATGATATACCTCCGAAGACTTCCTGAAGCTCTTGGTAAATACAGACATACGTCAATATCACACCCTGTTTTCACACCGTTGATAGTAACTTGATACCGTTAGACTAACTTCATCAAAATATGTCAATTTTGTATTTAGTTTTAATCAAATACTTAGGCACTGTTTGAGAGGTTTTGGCCTTGATATCAACCCAAATCACTCAGTCCCTGCTATTGTATAGAAAGATATTACAGTTGTGCAAGGTGAGACTTGTTTTTTAACTTATACCAATCATCCTACAGCTCTGACAGTGAAGTCTAGTTTCTCCTATTAATCACAAACATACCTGAGCGCCGGGCCTTGTTTCCGACGTGCCATACCCACATCTATCACTGTATGTACACACAACACCTTTCCTCTCATCGCCTCGTCATTATAAGAAGGATTATGCTTCTGAAAACTGATCCTCTTTTAATTTGGAAAACCTTAGTCAAATTTCTACTCTCCCGCCCTCATAAGGACCCTAGGAGAAGTTACATGAATCGAATATCCATCTCCCGTTCTAGTGTCGACCCTACAACAGGACCCTTGGGACCTGTAAGCCACCCCGGTCCCTCGGCAAATCTTCATAAAGGAGTTTTATATTCAGTTTCCTTAATATAGACTTGTCGAGTGGCACGGTCAAAAGAAGGAAATGGATACGTTGTTAGAACTTGACCATACTGTGTGAGCATAAGCTTATAAATTTACTTAAAGGGGGTGAATACATGATACAACAACATTGTGTGTAACAAATCTCTTACACACACAGCTACAACACTACATCGGTGCGGGTTATTGTTCTCTGCGTTGATTTAGTGAGCCAGCCAGGGGATAGCAAAAGAGACTTGAGGACTTTTGCCTACAGCCCGGGACACCCATACAATAGGGTACACTTCAGAGGAAACTGGTACAAGTCAATCTGGAGACAAGATACTTGAGGAGTGGTGTCTACGGGTAACTCAGAGCCCGGGACACCCAAACTATAGTGTATGCTTCAGAGGAAACTGATACAAGTTAATCAGGAGACAAGATACTTTAGGAGTGGTGCCTACGGGTAACTCAGAGCCCGGGACACCCATACTATAGTGTATGCTTCAGAGGAAACTGATACAAGTTAATCTTGAGAGAAGATACTTTAGGAGTGGTGCCAAATTACTTTGTTTACAAATTCCCCTGTTGTGGAAAGTTAATTCACTATCGATGCTTACGTCATCGTTGAATAATCATTCCCTTTGAAAGATCCCAAAATTGCTGAAACCTTTCAAACCTAACAGACATATTTGAACAGCCATGAATAAATTATGCTCATATTTTATAACGTTTCTTAGTAAGGACATAGGCAGAAAAAAAGGTTAATATATTTTATTTATAAACACAATCAAATATAGATTTCTACATATTTCTAGGCATCGTTTTTGACAACTTTTCCTTTACATATTTTATATAATCCCCTTTAATCGTGGGGTTACAAGAGAGCAGATCGTGTGATTCATATATTTTAGAATATTTTCAAAGTTAAAATATAAATCTTAAAGCTAGCATGGCAAATGAAATATTTCATGTAAAATATGGAGAAGTCCTCTACTAGCTATATCGTGTGTGGTGTGACAAACACATGAAGTAATGGATTTAAAAAAAATTAATTATTGTGTACATTCTATGAATTCCTTATTGCTATTCTTACGAGTTCCTCCATGGATCTGATGGATGTCAAAAGATCCCATAAGCAAAACCAACGCTTCTATACGGATATAGGGTTTTAGACAAGTAAATTTTAAAACCTAATAGCAGCCCGGGTTTATATTCAGAAACCTGGGCTTGTATTCGGAAGTTTCTTTAAAGTGACATTCCCATTGAATTTATATAACAAAACGATACAGGAAGGACGTTTTTTAAAATAATAATCAGGAAAAGAATTATTGCAACGACTTTAGAAAGAGGAACGCTTGGGAACTCTTATAGCCCATGAAAAGTAAATAATGTATACGATTTTAGAGTTGAGAGAATAGGGCTTTCTTTTCAACTGTCTAAAATGTTCTATTAATTGGAAAACTGCGAATAACACTTTCAATATCGCAAATAAATAATTATTGTTACGTCACATACGATATAATTACTGTCTGAGATGTCGTGTTCAAGTTTAATAAACCCTCGTGCACGTGAATCATGAACGCCGAGGCCGGTAACCCGAGTTCATGTTTCACGTGAGTTGAACCCAAGGTCGAGGTCGGTAACTATTTGAACACACTAGTTAAACGGTACAAACAGTTTCCTTAAATATATTGAAAAGATGAAACGTTGACTCAAATGGAGAAACAACGTTTATTTCAAGTAGTTGCCATTGGAATGAGCCTCTCGTGGCAGCACGTGCGATCCGCTGAAATGTACAAGCGGAACAGTACAGGTTACCACGACAGATTGCAAGTTCATTGTTGATACGACCACAGTTTAAAGAAACACTTATACTTTGTATTTATACTTTTGGGGCCAATGATTTTAAAACAAAAGATTAATAATATGATGTTAATAATAACTCCCGGTAATGTTATACTCAAGAAAAAGTGACACAGAGTATCTTTCTTAAAATTTTATTTGGTTTTGATAAGTTAAAAAACTTCTAATATGCTGATTAAAGTTCATATCTTATCACTGGACTTGCAAATATATCCATTAATGCTTAATATCTCTAAAATGCTTGATTTTATCTTAAAATCAAATAATCATCTAAAATAGGTTTGATATTCGAAATTACGCATCCAATTAACCTACCTATTAGTAACAATAACCTAATAAACACTTTAGAATCGATTCTACCATGAATGTGATGAATACTAGATTCTGATTGGTTCTCCTGGAAAATCAAGCGTGATCAATTTTGGATTGAACGTCCTCTGATTTTGAGGCTGCTCCACTGCGCATTGATACAGCCGACTGGCAATTTCAAAACTGGTATTCTGCTGTTTACTGAGATTAAAACTTTTAAAAAGTTATTTAACATGTTTTATTTACGTGTGTTTACGAGGGATGACCTAATAATTTGAAGTAGATAGAGTATTTTATTCAAAAGAAAAAGTTTCAGTGGTCAATCACGCCACACGCAGCGGGCTTCCTACGATTACAGCAACAATACAGTGACGTCATTTACGTCACAGTGGTTTTCTGTTAGAATCATCTATTTGATTGATAGGGATATCTCAGTCTATTCTGGCATCAAGTAATGGAAGCACATGTTTAAAACGGTACGATATTAATAGCTGCGTTGAACAAAGTCAGAAATCTATTTGATGGACACCCAATGATAGATTTACCTTTGCATTCGGCTTAATTTTATTTTAAATACCAAATAGCAAAACCCCCGGCACAGACGAGTTTATTTTTGTTGCCGGAAGTGAGGACATTTTACAAAGTGCAATTCGCTTATACAAAGAGTTCCCGATTAAAATCGTCATGGTAGAATGGAGATAAACCTAGTGTGTTTTAAAATCAGAGACATGTTATACTGGATTGATAGCGAGTAAATTTTAAATTGAAACCTCACGCTGCGCGTTCGGTTTCAATTTAAAATTTACTTGCTATCAATCCAGTATAACATGTCTCTGATTTTAAAACACACTAGGTTTATCTCCTAAATATATCTTACTGCCAGCTTTTGACAAGGTTTCAAAATCACGTTTGGCGAATTAGCGCGCGCCACTCCAGCCACATTGTCCCCTTTTCGATCAAAATCCCGACTTTGAATGGCCGTAATTTCGCTCAAATGTACCGATTGACCTTGAAATTGTAATTTTCAGTAACAATTAGTGATTCCCGATGTAATAACATCGATTTCAAAATTTGACATATCTGATCCAATCAACATACTCTGTGTCTCTTTAAGGTGCACAACATTCTCTCCCAAGAGTTGAAATTTTGCGCCCATTCTCTCCCTACAGAGAAAGATCAAGTCAAGAAATGTTGATACAGCCTCTAATCTATTACGCCAAAATTCGTGGGTACCGGCAGTTTCCCCTTGCGGAAAAAAATTGCACCAGTATCAATTCGAATTTCTTTATCTAATGACAACGCTTCTCGGATAGAAAGGGTGGTTAATTTCACAATGCCTTTGCCATCATTTAGTAGCGAAAATGATGATTAAAGAACAGCGTCGCTGATTGCACAACTAACTTTGATTGCCTCCAATCAGGCTTCTCCCATTCTATCCCACAAAGTGGGCGTAATAGAACAGAGGCTGTATCAACATTTCATGACTTGATCTGCCTCTGTGGGGAGAGAATGGGTGCACAACTTCAACTACATTTCACGTTGAAATCATACCTCGTCAGGCAAATTAAATAGACAGAAGGGTCAAAAAGAATAAGGGAGCAAAAACATTAAGGGCAAAGATTAATACACTGTTTATGTTGCAATGGCGGCGGGATAGGGCAGTGGTTAGCGAGTTCAGCTTCGGATCATGAGGTCCGTTGTTTGAATCCCGCCAGGGGCTCGGCAACTTTGTCTGCAGTAAAGAACTGTTCTACACACAGTAAGGTTTGGGTGCAATGCTACACTGAATTTCAGCGCAGTACCACCGATGGTTCGCTAGTTTCAGCCGATGCTCGCAGGTTTCAACGCAATGCATAGCCACAATAGTGTTGCTGGCTTTCTCCCTGCAATAATACTAGCAGCCGCGATATAATTGAAATAATCTTGAAAGCGTCATTAAAACCTACCCCTCCAACACATGTTCTAATGTTGGCTTGAGGGTCTTCTTGGTGGTCTGGTTGGCGATGTGGGCATACTGTTGATTGAGATCAGTCTGATTAATATCTGCCTAGTTCTGAAGAATAAAAGTTCTAAAATATTAACTCTATGAGAATCAAACATGGTATTTCGATAGGTATCCGTGCAGTTAATATTTTGAATATTTTATTCCTCGGAACTAGGCCGATATTAATCAGACTGGTTTGAGATGAGATGGTTATGTTCCTTATCCAGTGGATGTAAACATATTCTTAGCACCTTGGGTCAAGGTTGCAATGACTAATTCAATTGACAATCAATCAATCAATCCTGCTTCTGGAGAAGAAGATGAAAATAGTTTTTAAGGGTGGGGCCCCTGTGACCCCCACCAAAGCTATAAATTATAATCCTCACAAGTCAAGGAGTCTGTACACAGCTTCAGCTTTCTAGGCCTTATGCTTCTCGAGAAAAAGATGAAAATGCACAAAGTTTACGGACGGACCATTGGACCTTTCAGGCCAGATGAGCTAAAAAGGATACTTTAGAACATATATCATTATACCCATATATTTTGAATGTGGAAATTTTCAGTATCACATACTTGATAACTGTGGTAAAAGCCTACCTACAACAACAAATTTGCATAAAAAAACACAGGAGATGTTGTTTTCATTTGTGCAGTTTTATTTCAACAAAAATACTCCATTCTGAGATTATTTACACAAACCTAGTTCACTTCTTACACATGCATTCACACACACACATATTTCAGAATATTATCAATCACTGCCCTATAAAATAGATTCAGTTAAACGTCAAATCCTAGGCCTGCCAGGACATAAAACAAATGCATTTTATTTACAGAGGTCCTATCAGTAGTTTGGGAACAATACTTACTACTGAGGTAAATTATGCTTATCTAAACTTGACGACACTTAAACATTATTTATTAAAGTTAAAAAATGTCAAGGAGAAGATTTTGCAAGTTGAAGGCACAGAAAAGACAGAAATCCATTTTGAAAGAAACTGTTATAACGACACCAACTAAACCTCTTTAAATCTCTATTCCAATGTAATTATTATATACTGAACAAATATTATTAAGGAATATTGATGACATTTGAAACGATCTATTTATACATTGATAATCTGATAAAATATCAATCATATAAATTCCAATATCCCTTACTTCATTTGTCCACTTTAGAATATCATTATTGAACAATACAATTGATTCCATAGTTTCTTCAATTTAATCAACATAGACCTAAGAGAAAGTATATTTGTGATCCTTTGAATATTGTATAATGACATGTCTCTCTTACATGGAAAAAAGGCTGACAAATATAGCTTTCTGGGCTTTAAAATCGTTACTAAAGTAACAGTTTAATATCATTTGACTCCATAGAAATAGCAAATATAAGTACTGGTTCATACCCATCCTGTCTCAGGGTACGAATGTTACGCTAACTCCACTAATCTGTACCCTGGGCTCAGAAGCTAGATTCGCTTGTGTGGCCCGACTTGGGATATAGCCAATCAAATCATTTTCTCGTTGAAATTTTAGGTGGCGAGAAAATGATTTGATTGGCTGTCGGGCCGCGCGAGCGAATCTAGCTTCTGAGCCCAGGGTACAGATTAGTGGAGTTAGCGTAACGTTCGTACCCTGAGACAGGATGGTTCATACCGTCAATCTTTGCATTCAAACATAAGTTACCCAACTTGAATGGTTGTTGTTTTTGCAAATGCTACTTTATCGAGAATCACACTTTACTTATTGGAAGAGCGGGTCTTGGCATAAATACAAGGGCATAAAATTTAAGGTGCAAGTAAAGAGACAAGGTTAGACTGGTTTTTGATGATGTCTTGTTTTGAGTAAGTTATATTCACATGTTATCACAGACCATTCAATGTCACAAACAATACTCCAGTTGGCTTGCTTGAAAGATAAAGGATTTTTGATGTAATCTTCTTACTTCCAGAACATATCAGACTTCAATAGTACAAGCTGCATATTTTGTAGTATCTATTCAGGCCTGTCCCGTGTGATGAAGAGGGTGTCCCTTCCCCATACAACAATCCTGTATCTGCCCCTCTGCTCTCATTCCCTCCCCACAGAGGCAGATCAAGTCATGCTTATTTAGCCTCTGTTCTATTACGCCGAAATCCGTGGGTTCCAGCGGAAAAAACTTTTATCACCATACATTTGAATTTTTTTATCAAATGACAAGGCTTCTCGCAATGGAAAGGGTGGTTCATATCACAATGCCTTTGCCTTGTTTCAGTAGCCAAAATGATTTAAAAACAGCGTCGCTGATTGTACAACTAATTTTGATTGCCTCCAATCAGGCATCTCCCATTCTATCCAACAAAGTCGGCGTAATATAACAGAGGTTTAATCAACATGACTTGATCTGTCTCTTTGGGGAGAGAATGCTCTTCTCTCTGTGTACAAAATTAATCGGTCACCTGAAATATAAAATTAATAAAATCAAATAGAAAAATACACAAAACTGAATGGTTTCATATGATTTAAACATATTTTATTCATGATATGTATATATACATGAATGGATTGGCCAACAAGCTCCGAAGAGCTTATATCAAGGCCGATCCGATACAGTTACACATATATAAATATAAAACTAATAGTAGTTAGTGACGCATGTCAGATTCACAACTTAGCTTCACAGATACTGGTTTTGCATGAATATCATGTTATTTGCGTGGCAGTCATTACATATTCATGTGCTTATGAGATGTCAAATCGATTAGATTTTATGATAAATTTATGAATAGACTTTAATAGCTTCTTAAGATCGTCGTTTGAGAGCGGTGTACATCCCCTAAGTACTGTATCAATACTAAGTCCTTTCAAAATGTTTTCATATGATGCTTGTTATTTCAATATATCATTCGACTACAAAACCTATACTTGATAATTTAATATTAAAGTAGAACATGATTCAACATTGAATTGATCCCCTTGGTTCAGGGTGCTTTCGATTTCCTGAAAAAAATTTCAGGTTTTAAGTACAGAGCTCTATTTAAGAGGAGTTGTCAAAAACACAAAATTGACAGACCCCTTCAGGACATCAAATATTCAATTTGGGTGAAATGACATATCCCATTTTTGCTTTGACTTTCTGAATGTATTCCTTGCACGGTAATTCATACACCTACACTCAAAGTCTCTTTGATTTTGAAAAATACATACAAGGTACACTTCATGAGAAAAATCAAGATTACACCTTTTCAAGTGTATGGGAGGAGGCCACATCATTGCAGAGACCTTTGCTTTCTGCAATAAATATCCTTCACAAAATACACACAGATGTTAACTTCAAATTTGTTTAATCAATTATATATAGCCATTCAACATAGAGGGAGATACAGAAGACATATTCTCTACCCTCTCCCTAACCATTTGTAAGACATTTAAGACCATTCTGCCTTGCCTCTATTCACTTGAAGTACGTACTTGAGCAGAAGGGGACGCTTGCTTGTGCAGGTGTCTACAACTAAATTATTCATGTTATGACATGGGGCATTAACATCTAAATCATCTTACAAATAAACTATCTTTGAGTTTGTATAAACTTATTCCCTCACAATTGCCATTGTAAATAATTGCTAAGCAAATCTGCACCTAGAAAGTTGCATTCCGACGCTGTGACAAGCACGTTATTCATCAACGATCACACAAGCTTGGATTAAAACAGTTTTTCTGTAAAACACACCTTTCATACAAGAATGCGATATTGTTTGGTGTATCGCGATGCTAATTGAGCGCTTGTGTGTGGGGCACGGGAAAGAGAGACATAAATCATCGGGGCTGAATGGGCAGCAATAGGGGGAAAACTGGTCTTCACCACTTGGCTCAATTGCTTTTCACTTTGGAGATTTAGGCTTGCTGAGTGTATTACCTAGGGACAATGAAGCGATCAGTTGACTGGAGAATCCCATTGGGTCGTGGACACGCTCCACCGATCTCGGAGTTCTCCTGTCTGCAACTTTACACAGACAACGTTCAACCTCGCCTCGAGAGGAGTGAAATTTAACTCTGGCTGAGACCTGAAGCTGGCCTTCACTGCACTTGAAAACTTCTCTTGTATTAGATCCTTGAAACCTACTCTTCTATAAAATATTAAATCCTTGATAACCTCTCTTCTATAAAGTATAAGATCCTTGAAAAATTCTCTTCTATAAAATATTACATCCTTGAAAACTTCTCTTCTATAATGTAAAAGACCCTTGAAAAATTCTCTTCTATAACATCTAAAATTCTTTATAACTTCTCTTCTATAATGTATCAGATCCTTGAAAACTTAAATAAAGTGATGGATTCTTAAAACTTTACTTCTATAAAGGATAAGATCCTTGGAAACTTCACTCCTATAAAGTATTAAATCCTTGAAAATTTCTTTTTTTTATAAAGTATTAAATTCTTGATAACTTCTCTTCTATAAATAAATTATTGATAACTTCTCGTCTATAACATATAAGATCCTTGAAAACTTCACTTCTATAAAGTGCTGCATTCTTGAAAATTCTCTTCAATAAAGCATTAAATCCTTGATGTTCTCTTCTACTTAGTTTCAAATCCTTAAACATCCACTAACCTCGACTTAATCACTTCTCGATTTTCATTCAAAGATTTTTCAAAAAAATAAAAACTGGACTTGATTTTTGTTAATTTGTCCAATAAACTCCTTTAATTAGCCTTTCATTAAGACAGCGTAATTATTGGCTGTGAAAAACCCACCTGTTGTCAGAGGCCATAAAACTCATGCGGGTGTGACGTATTAAACAGACTATACAGAGTAACTTATCATTATTTTAACTGAAATACTGCCTACCCTAATTGTTTAATTACCATTGATGTTGATATTTTTTTTACACCAAATGCTCGTCAAATGATTTATCTAACTGAGTGGAAAACATTTTCTAAAATCGTTAATTTCTGGGGTTTTTTTTGTGGTATTGTTACAATAGATGTATAGATAACGAGGCTGATTCTGTTTATGATGTCACAAAAAGGGGTTGTTACCAGTGACGGGGAGTCATGCATTCACTGGTTTGTGGCCAGATAGGTCTAAGCAGCCCATCAAAAGTGGCTTTCAAAAACGACTTTCATTACCAAACTGAACATAACGACCTTTGACGCACTATACAATATTGTAATCAGACTTTTTTATATTTCAAAGAAAATAGTAAATATGGTTAGGTGAACTTCAATAACTTCTCTTCTATAATGTATTACCCGGTAGATTCATGAAAACTTCTCTTCTTTGAAGTGATGGATTCTCGAAAACTTCAAAAAAGAATGGTACCTTTGAAAAACTTAGAGGATCTCTTGCGGATGATTTCAGGTTTCAGTAGGAAGGTTTTTCTTTTCGAATTTTCAATCATGGAAATGACTAACAAGCATAACATGCTAACATCTCAGTTTTGTCAGCAAATTGTTAGCTCCCAGGAGGAATCAAGTGAGTATTGCCTTCTTTGATAAATCATGGAAGCCAAATAGAATATTCCAACTTAATAGTAGTTGCATTTCTATTTGATAAATCATTTCATCAAAAACCAAAGTCATTGGCAGGATAACGGAACTTTTAACAGAAGTTTTATTAAACTTAAATCATTTGAACTTTGAATTATAAGAATGAAAATCTAACAGAAATTTTGGTTGAATTTTACTGAAATTATAACTTTCATGGTGAAAGAAGAAAATAAGGAACAACAAAGTCATTTTAAACTCAAGAATTTAAAACATTGCTACCTACAGTATGGAATTTACTTTGAAAGTTATAGGTTTCACAAAAATCAACTTTTTATTAAAATAAGGATCTATTATTATTGGCCATTCCATAATTATTTTTGTTCTCCTACCTGGAAAATGGCAACTCACAATACCACTACAAAAATTAATTCAGCAAATTCAAATTAATTTCTTCAATAAACGTTTATGTCACATGAGCACCTCAGTTGGCTTTCAACCCTTTTAGAAATTTATAAAACATGAACTCATATCCCTCTATTCACAATGGAGAACAATCCACAAATTCTCCATCAGGTCTTAAATAAAAATATTTAAAAAAATTAATTTATTGAGAAATTTATACTAAAATGAAGTGACAATTTCTCATCACAGGAAATTCACCTGAACTCACAAACTCAACCTCAATAATCTTGATCAAACAAGAGATGGGCACCTGTGGTTTTGGACAAATTGACGCCACGTGCCTTTTGGACGGTTCTCAGTGAATTTAAATAAGAATCTGCTTTCAAATGCCAGGTGCTTCATTTTATTTTAGCTCCTGTTTTATATCACTATTACCACATGAAAGAGGTGATGTTCCTCATTTCTCAAGGGAAATTGAACTGGTTGACAAGGAGCATGATCGTCCATAATTAACAGGTGTGAACCCTCATTTGATGGCCAGTTGTCAAAGAAGGTCAAAGGTACCATAGTTAGTGTTATGTAAAGGAAAGTTATAGGCTGACAATCTGTCAAACTCATCAAAAGGCCAAATGTTGATACCCAACTAAAATTTCATCTTAATGTGTGTCTCACGTGACTTGAATGCATATTTTCATATTCCGTATTTGTTCCTTCTATTGTGGTGGCGGACGTTAAAATGATACTGTTTCCAAAATATGCATCGCATGAGTACCCGTCAGTGATCTAATGGGCAATAAAATTGCCAGCGGTAAAATGAAATTCACATTAAATTTTCTGCCCTTTTAAAGCCATTTAATAAGGTTTTTGTTAAATGTGAGTTTGTGATTCTAAACTTGATTGATGTTTCAACTAGGAAAGGTCACTGCCTTGTGTTATATAGACATAAAAAGTCTTAATATCTTAGCCTATCCTTAATCCTTTATCTGAGAATGATTCACGATTAATTGTCTCAAAATGTTTATTTTTGAGATGATGTCCTTCAACATCTAGCTTGTGATAATAGAAATTTACATGAAAATTGTATCTCAATGTGTATCTTAACAACTTACACCTATATGAAATCAGCTTTTTTCAGATTATTATCATTGTGGGGTTAATCTCCTTTCTTTCAGACTGGTATCTAATTTTCATGTTGATTGTAAATGACAACATAAATCTCAAAAAATTTATTCTAATTCATTTCCTCTGTATTTCATCATGTTAAAATAATCTTAATATAACCAATGACCACATTGAATTATTTTCTTACAAAACTGAACTTGACAATCAACAAGTTATCAAAAGCGTTTAAAAAATAAAAAAAGTTTAAAGATAAAAATATTCAATCATGTCAAACAATTTTTTTTGTAAAACATGTAAATTGGTATATCAAATTGAAAATTAAACCTGATAAAGAGTCACTATAAGCAAAACCAAGAGTCTAAGTCAATCTTTTAATTTTCATGATAGTGAGTGAGTTAATGCTTAACAGGGCAGTAGCACATTTTTTGATAATTTTTTATTTAATTTTTTCACTGATAATTGTAAGTCATTGTTAATTATGTTATTTCGACAGTGTCAAAAATCTCATTACACAAGCCAATCATTATTAGTCAGAGGACAAAGTATGAAGATTAACATAAAATCCATTGGCAGCCATTTTGTGTGAACACTTTTAATTCATTTTGTGTAAGAAAATGGAATAGCATGGCTGAACTTTACGTTATATATTTGAATTATTAATTATAAATACATTGCCTTTCAATTGGAACCATTAATTTTAATTTTTCTGACATCACCTTATATTCCCCCTAAAAATGTGCTACTGCCCCTTTAACAATAATGCTGAGGAACAACTTCTTTGTTCATTGAATGCGACGTTTCGACACAGATTCTTGTGTCGTTCTCAAGCAGAGACAATGAACAAAGAAGTTGTCATCCATATATTCCTCAGCATTATTGTCATTCCAACTTCTAAAATGCCTCTCAAAGAAGTCAATGCTCCTTTAACGATGCTTGGGCAATATTTCAGACCTTAGCGATGAAATTTTCATCATAACTCTATTAAAAAATGCTATAAATCCTACAATCAATCATAATATATTTTGTCAAAATCAAAGATTTTAACGAGAGAAATTCAGGAATTAAATCCAAGCCACCTCCAGAGTAGAGTATCAAATGGCAAGACACCTGTGTGGCTAAGTCCTCCACCATACTCTTGAAACAAGTAGCTCATCCAATCAGTCGGCAAACAAGGTGAGAGTCTCAATAACACGTGTCAATGACTGTTTGGGGGGGCAACTAGCAATTGGGCATGTCGAGTAGGGGGTCACACCTGGTCATGATCCCTCTTCCTGAACCCACCCCCCCCCCCCCCCCAGTCTCTCACCAACCTTTCCCTTTCTTGCACACCTGGGTTGAACACATAACACAAGTTTATAACTATTTCAGCAACACAATTTAAAGTTCAAAGAGAAAAATGAAAATTAGAGGCAGAGGTTAACCATAATTTTGTATTTAACATAATCATATTTTGTTATTTTCATTTTATCGATTCTATTTGTTTAAATTCTAAAAAAACTTGTACAAACAGATGTCCCCCCCATATACCGGAAACAAATTGTTCCCCTAAAATGGGGAAAGAATGGTCCAAACCCTAAAATGAGTCCAAACCCTTACCGTTGAAACCATAAAAATTTAAAATTTTAAAAATTTATGCTCCTGAAACGATGTGGATGCGGAATCGGACACAGACGGACTCAGCCAAAAAACGAATATAACCTCCGACCCTCGTGGGAGACAAAATCATACAAAAGGGAGCTCAAGTCTAAAACTTTTTAAAAAAAAAAAAAATATATTGTTAAAACTCATAAATTAAATGCATTTTAGACACAGTAACCTCTGTCAGTGGATTCAAAGTTGTTTAATTCCTCCTCCTGTCAAAACTGAAGTTGAAATCAAGTGGTTATCATATATGAAAGCTACATTCAACTTTCATATTTTCTTTTTTGTTATTATTACAACTTGAATAAATGACAGATTCATAAATATTTCTTACACAACAAACCTTAACCACTTAGAAATTAAAAAATTTGATTTCTGAAAACATTTAAAAATAATAGAAACATTTTCTGTCAGAGATTTTGACAGAGACCCTCTTGAAACTCCTTAAACACAACAAGACGTGCATTGCACCTGCATCCTATTATATGCACATGTTTCATTAAAAGTATCCTGACAAAGAATAACTTTCATAATTTCAAAAAACTTAAACAGTATACACAAGAGTGAAAGATGGTTACAACACTACACCTGCATCCGTCGCAAACATTCAAAACATATTTGTTAACTTTTCACAAAATTTTTAATCATCAGTTCGAAAAATCAAACTTTTTTGCCTTCACATGAAATAAATTATACTCTTCTAGTTCTATAACTCAAACATCTTCTCTTGCATTTGTTACAAGAATTAAAGTAATAATCTGTAATCAATAAAACATTTGACATGTCTTCTTATAATTTCTTATCCCAAAAGGATAATGAACATTACTATTTTTTAATGTGAGAAATTTAGTTATCCATGTAATCAAATTTAAACCTGTGACATATTTTTAAAAAACTTTTACGCTTAAATTTAAAAAAGAATATGCACCTGCATACTTTAAACGAAAAAGCAACTTTACCGAGAATTAAGTTTCATTATAATTTCAATAGGGAATTCCCCTGAAGTTGATAAAGCAAGTGTTATTGACATGACCATCATAAGCCCTCACTTTACCTGGAGTAGACCCAAACACCTGGGCGTCAGGTGTCAGTTTGGACCACAAGGTGTTGTGGGACACCAATAAACACAGGTGTTCCTTAAGTTGTAATTACTACAGGTAAACTTTTCTCCAAATATTTTAAAGCTTTTCTCATGTATTTAATAAGCAATTGAGTTTGATAGTGTTTAAAGTGCAAAATAATTTATAAACTGAGGGATTGGAAAAGACATCTTTGACAATGGGCCATTTTCAGGGTTTTTGGTAATTTTCTGAATTTCAAATGGATCACTGCCCATTATATCAATAGTAAACTTCAAAATTTCAATGGGCCATTTTTTCATCCAATGTGCAAAATGGCTTGTGGCCCCTGCCTTTCCCAATCACTGTAAACTTATATGTATAAATGATGAATATGGTAATGATGGGTAATAGGGGTCAACTTATGAATACACAGGAACCCATGTCATCATGCACACAAATACAACCTTTTAATTCATGGAAGTCAAAGATTCAACAATAAATCATTTAACATTCAACCGGCGTACTAATGTAATTGTTGTCCTCAGTAATATATAGTTGCTTTTTCACTTGTAAATTTCCACTGAGATCAAAATAACAAGGAAACTCTAAGCATAAAGAACGACAGTCTTCGATAAGAAAAATCATCAAATCTACAATGATGCAAGCAGATAGAAGTAAGGAGTGTACGCAGGCAGTCCAATTGTTCAATATTCTTAAACATTTTCTATTTCTCTTGTGGCATCTTTGTTTTAAGTATTCAAGTTGATTCAATGGTTGGCAAGGAAATTTAATTTTTATTTAGAATTGGATTAGGAAATTCCATTATATAATTTCTTTCACCTTGGCTTATCAGTGTGTGCATAATTCAGATTACACATGAGAAAGAATTCACTGAATCCTTTAGAAACTGCTGGTAAAGTTTTGTCTCCACAAGATTACAATTATAGAGCCATTCATTCACCTGATGAGGAAAATAGGTAATTGGGAATTATTTTTTTAAAAAGAACTTTTACGAAATAATTAATACCACTTAAATTTGCACTGAATCTGTGAATGCTGTAAAGATTTCAAATTCAATTCAAAGGTATGAAGTTTGGTGAAGCTAGCACAAATAGTTTAGGAGATATGCTCCGGACAAAGGACTTGGTCATAGAGTCACTGTTTTAGTCATGTTTCCATGGAAAACGCAAAAAATAAAAATAATTTGTTGGTCTTACCCTCAAAAGGCACATCTAGGGATCATGGTTGATAAGTGTATGAAGTTTGGTGAAGCTACGAAGTATAGTTTGGGAGATATGCTCCGGACAAACTTTTGTGACGGACGGACAGACGGACGGACAGAATGAACACTATATACCCCCGCTTACGCTGTAAGGCGGGGGTATAACTATCCTCCTGCCTCTTTCCTCCAATGCCTCTTACATCTTGATATTGATACAAAACACCTCCTACAATAAAACACGGTGGTCAAAGCAGTCATACAGACAGACAGACAGAGAGTTGCTTTTATTTAGTAAAGATGCCATCGGTCCATAAAACAGGCAATTTTCAGTGAACGTTTTGGTGCGCTCAGTAATACATGTACATTGCAGCATATCTCCTGGAATTGATAAGTTTTTTAACATGATATACCGGTAAGTATAAACCAACATCATAAATGACATCACAGTGTTATTTCTTCAGAAGGTTAACAACAGAGAAATACATGATGGGCACTTTAGTGAAATTGTAGAGGTATTCAGTTCTAAGTTTATCAAAAGCTTACAGATAAATAATACATGATTCTCATGTTCTATAAATAAAAGATCTTTGAGTTTACAGAAAGGACAAAGTCTTTCATTACGCTCAATACCACTTTCAACAGCAATGGTTACTACATCTGAATCTTGATATGGCATAATGGCAATCCTTAGATGCATAGGAATATCACAACACAAATATATTTCCATATTTAGCAAAGTCTTGAACTCCTAATGAAATATACATTTACCCGGTAGGAGATTCATTAATAGACGATGACTGTTTATGTTATCTCCTAGTCTAAGTTCAAATTGAGATACAAAATAATCCAGATTTCTAAATTCGTGTCTATGCCAAACATAACCAAACCCATATTGAAATAATATATGTCTAACCTTTATTACCTAAGTATCATAGCCTTAACTATCCAGTGATATTACATTTTAAAACATTGATGTGGGAGTCTATTTTGTGGCATATGTATAAGTCTGCACCAAAACTTAATCTTGATACATGCTGTAATGGAAGTCTACCACATTCATATCATTAAAATTTGATGTTGATTTTTTACCTTAAGTATTGTTTACAAAATTGAAAATGAACCCCTTTTTCTTCTTTTTGGAGGCAAGAATAGGCGAAATCTTACAGTCAAAAAATTTCAACAAATCAGTCATTATGTTTAATACAAACTATCCTTTGAAAACCACTAATAGACAAAATAGCTTTACTGGCCTGAGATGCTAGGCGTGTCAGTCATACAGAATCAAATTAAGGCAAATGTTTCCCCCCAATTTTTAGATATTACTGTGATAATTAAATCAACAAGAGTTTGAAATGGTCAGAGAAACATGATGACCTTGAAAATGAATTAAAGGTCACCAAAGTCTACTAGTGTCTCTGTAATCTGCCAATATAGGCTGTTTAAAGACTTTAATTGCAAAGGTCATAAGAACTTCTGTGACCTTCAAAATAAGGTAAATATTTCAAAATGTCACCAACTGATGTCTGCAAAATCCCTGAATGAAGGCGGACACAAAATCATGATCATTTAGTTCAATTATTCATGAGATAACCATTTAACAAGATCTTGAAAAGCCGTCAAGGTGTTGTTAAGGTCAAGGTCACAAAACTCATCAAAGGGCAAAGGCAGTAACTAAAATTGTAGACTTTGAGCGCAAAGGTTATATCATGTAAACAAGGACATCCATACAAATTTCTTACCCCCCAGGCAAGGATATGCCTGGTAATAAAGTTTTCATAATGGTCTTGGGAATAAGTTTTTCCAAAAATAACTTGCATTTTGATTGGTGGAAGGAACTTCTTTGCATCCATAATAAATTGGCTTGGATCTTCTATTTCAGTTGAGAGATATAGAAAAAAAATCTTAAACCTAAATTTTGAAAGTCACATATTACTACAACATTTTTTGCAGGAAATCAAGACCTTCTGATGGTTTCTTTTCTGTAAATACAATATTCAATCTTCAAGATGGCGCTGTGATAGAGAGAAGCCGGCCCAAAAGTCATTACGTAATAATACGTATGAGTACAATTTGTACTTTACCGGCCGAGCGTAATTTTTTAATGTTACCCTTTTTTCCCAGATAACAAAAGAGATGATCTTGGGTATGAAAAAGAATAACCAACTCGCTGCTCAGAATTACTGATTATCTGTCCCTCCTGAATTAATGTGTCAAACTCTTAATCTTAATCTTATCTAGCCTTTAACTTTTCAGACTATAATATTACTCCATTGTAATCCAAAGGAATGGATCAGACAAACTCAGAATAGCACTTGATGACAACAGTGTACTCAGAGTTACTTCCCCTTAATTGGAGAGAAAATCTCGAATAAACCTTACAGCTGGCCAGTGTTATTGATCCATGGTTGGGTTCTCTTTAACTTAAATGATGGTGCTGAATTGAGCAAATGTCTCCATAGCTAATCAGGTTTGATAATATATAGGAGATACGATTTTCATTCAAATTTAAAGTTTATGTTCCAGATGAATAAGAGCCAAAGAGTCACCAAAGCTACAATTATCAGTCTTCATCTGCAAAAGAGTTTACATAAACAATGTCAGACTTTTCCATCTACTTGAACCCTTTCAAGGGTCTCATTCAACAAATCAACATATTAAGGTAAGAAGTCTGGACACAAACTTTCAGCAAGGCCTTGAGGGTACGCAGGTTTGAACCTGTGAATAGTAGAAGACAGTCTAAGTAAACCTAGCCTCAATATTATTCGTTTCACTCCTATACTGAGTCTAGAAAGGCCTAGTAGAGGGTCCCATCAGCCAACGTATCGAATTGACCAATCAGAACTCATCTTACCAAGCCACAATAGTCTGCCTTTGCACGTATAACGTTGGAGTGTCATAGGTCGCAGATAGGTTGGCTGACATGACCCTCTACTAGGCCTTTCTAGACTCAGTATAGGAGTGAAACGGATACTATTGAGGCTAGGTTTACTTAGACTGAGTAGAAGACAATTGGTGATATCCTTTAACTAACCTTTCAGTCTTTCTTTACAGGAGTTGGTTCATCTCTGAGCTGTTTCTCCTTTATCAGTCTGGCCTTCAGGAGGGAGAGTTGGAGGTCATTGCCGTGGGTTCTGTAGCACAGAAAAGTGAAGGATATGTCAGGGTGGGTCGGCTACGTCCTTTCATACCTATCATACCTTACCTCGTCCTGCTTTATTATTCAACTTTAAGCATACAAAAATAATTTGGAAAGTCACTGAAGTTTATCAATTTACTGGTTCGAACATTTTGCATGTTTGATCAAACAAGAAGACATGGTCATCAACATCCCCCGCCAAATTATTTTTCATTAAGCTCCAACCAATTTTCAACATGGGCCATTACTTTGAAATATGTAACCGAGTTCAAAAACATGCAACAAGGACAATAACCCCTTAAAAATTGATGTTTTTACCTCCATCAAGGTATTGATACGCCGAAGACACGCAGCAAATCTGGTAATTCTATCTTAAATCTGAGAAAAATTGTCCACTTTGATGACATCCTTTAACAGAGTAAAAAAAAAACAGAACAAGGACAATAACTCTGTAAAAAATGATTGCGCAATTCTGATTTTCAAACTCCATCAATGTATTGATACCCTTAAAGATACACAGCAAATTTGGTCAACCTATCTTTAATAGTTTTTGAGTAAATCTGTCCCCTTTAACCTCGGACAGACAGATGCGCAGATGGATGGATGGTGCCCAAACCTATATCCCCCTCCCACTTCTTTGCGGGGGATAATTAGTCCTATCAAGGTATTTTTGTGGAAACAAAATTTGTGAGGATAGTTCAGGTAAATACATTAATACTCGTTTTGTAGTATTTCTGAAATAAGACATTTACGTACCTTGCTTGTGTTTTAGCAGAAGTATAAATAGCATGGTGTTTCTGGTCTTTGGCATCTAGAACTTTCTTGTGCATATCCCTACTGGTTCTGAAACATAAATAAATTCAATATTTTTAAAACTCAATAGTCTATAGCGATTTCATTTTCTTATCAACCAGACATCGAAAGTCAATGGCTCTGTAACTCATTACTATCTATTTGATAACACAAATGCTCAAAGGGGTTACCATAAACTTAAATCAATGTTACCTGGCCAACAAATTAAATGTTACACTGAAGCATTCATAAAATCTCTGCTTACCACCCATTGACAAGGAATTAAGTTTCAAGGGGGACTATCAAATAAATCAATCTTAACTATTACAAATTTAGGAGATAATCAAGGAAATGTCTTTTTTTAGGCTTTTCTCATGGAGCAGGTTATCACCTTAGTCATAATATTTGCAGCCTTAATCATCAGTTATTACTTCTAAACCTGTAGTGTGTCAAACAGTAAAATGCTGATTTTGGCAATATCAGCAGATAGCATTATTTTGAAATTTGATATGTTTCAAACGCAGGATTGATATCAACAAAGCAATTTGATTTTTGATGACATCTTACCATATTTGAGAAAGAAGAAACCATTTACAACACATGGAGTTATCCACCAAAATACCAGAATGATGTATAAATGCTACATGCTTCTGAGTCAAGTCTGATGAAGGAGCCAACTGACTCCATAATATGTAGCAAACGTCATTTTAGAGTCTGGGCAGATGGTGTCTACCTGCTCCATTTTCAGATTGCCCCTGCCCCAGTATCCGTAAGTGGGTCGGTTAAATGGACACTGGGCTAACTGTTTCTAGACATGGTGCTGTTTCATACTGAGTTATCATATTCTATAGTATCTTTCTCAAAATTCTATTTGGTTTTGATAAGCTACAAAATATCATATATGCTGATTGAAGTTCATATCTCATCACTGGACTTGCAAATATATCCATTTATGCATAACATTTCTAAAATGCTTGATTCTATGGAAAAATGAAGAAAACATCTCAAATACGATTAATCTTCGAAATTATGCATCCAATTAATCTACCTATTACTTACAATACCTAATAAACACTATCGAATCGAATATATCTTCCTGTCAGCTTATAACAAGGTTTCAAAATTACGTTTGGCGAAATTGCGCGCCACTTGAGCCACCTTGTCCGGTTTTCGATCAAAATCCCGACTTTGAATGGCCGTATTTTCTAATGTACTGATTGACCTGTAACTTGTTATTTTCAGTAACAGTAAGTGGTTCCCGATGTAATAACATCGATTTCAAAATTTGACATGTGTGCTCCTATCAACATATTCTGTGTCTCTTTAAGGTGAAGACTCACTTGACTGCGAAGTAGTGTATCATTGCTCCGATCATCATGATTCCTACACAACCCCCCATGATGTAAGAGTTGGGTAATCTCCTCATCCCCCGCACTCCGTAATACGACCCGTCCTTGTAACGGTACTCTCCGTCCTTCCGGCGGTCTCGCATCTGCCAGATGGTCTCGTCCCAAAAGATTCGCTCCTCGCCATCACTGAATGAAAATAAGTTCATGTAAATTCATGACTCTTGACTTTAATATATTAAATGACATATTTTGAAGAAGGGGTTATAAATTTATAGTCTCAAAAGGTACAGTGTGTGACCATAATATAGTATTCACTAATCATAATGTTCTAGCGATTGTGCTTGACTATAAAATTTTGTAAATTATGATTGGACGAAATTGCAAGAAAATATTTATCACTGTCTCCTCTTTCCACTGCCCCACGAAGAGAATTCCTATATATGTCAATTTATACTATCAGCACCAGTCATTCAGCAATTCAGTTTAGTTTCAATGGTAAATGCCAAACAAGCAGAAATTGGCATGATTGCCTCCAATCAGGCGTCTCCCATTCTACTCCAGAAACTTGGCAAATAAGAACAGAGGCTTGATCAACATTTAATGACTTAATCTGCATCTTGGCATCCTGCTACATCAGCGTATATGTCTCCGTGTTATGCTACAACCTATCCCCCGATATCCTGCTGTAGTATTCTGCCGTATCGCTATATATAGCAAGCCAATCAAATGATGCCCTTTCAGCAGTAGCGGCAAACAGGTTTCTTGGCTTCGTTCTGCGTGCTCACCTCTTGATTCAAATTAACCAACGGGATTGCTATTAGATAATAAATCTCATTCTCATTGCAGACTCTCGCTAAGCTCCAAATAACACTCTCTTAGATTTCCACAAGCGACATCAATAGACAACAGTGTATGGAGTTCGAAATAGTTTGACTGAAAACAGACAGGCTATAAATAGCGCTGAGTATCCACCCGTCAGCGATACGGATGAAGACCATGGAAGGATATCAGGGGATATGTTGTAGCCTAGCGCAGAGACATATACGCTGATGTAGCAGGATGGCATCTTGGGGGAGAGAATAAATCAGAATAAACTTCAATGACATTTCTCTCACAACCCTCGTTCCCTCAGAACTGAATTGAAGTGCCAATCTTATTATCTCATCATTGAGTTACTGTTGCAAAACAAGATTCAAGGGCAAGATATTTCATTGCAGATTTAAGATACTAAGTGCTGGGTTGATATAGTGATCATTGAAACATTCAGCCACAGGTAACTAAGAATGTTCCCTCGCCCATCATACTGTTGCAAAACAAGTTCAAGGGTGAGTTATTTCATTGCAAAATGTTGCAAAACAAGTTCACGGGTAAGTTATTTCATTGCAAAATGTTGCAAAACAAGTTCACGGGTAAGTTATTTCATTGCAAATTTCAAATACAAAGTCCTGGGGGTGATATAGTGTGGAGTATTAAAACATTTAGCCCCAGGTAGGGAGATCGTTCCCTCACCCATGTTCATAGTTGTGTCCGGGCCGATGTGTAGAATCATGAACATGACTCCCATACATGCCCCTCCCCGCCTGTTGACTGTAGACACGTGCAATGAGGCTCCGGTCATACTGTTGTCTTGTTCCCACTTTGCTTAATGTTGTGTATGCCTCGTTGACTTTCACAAACTTCTCGTGTGTCTCAGGGTCACTTGTATTGACATCTGGGTGCAACTGAAAACAAGTGAGGTGGGGTTATTGAATGAGTAATCACTTTATAACTATCTCACTTTCTTAGGAAATATGTAATCTACAAGGATCTTACTGTTGAACATAACCTATAGTAGCTTTTATTATAAGAGCATATTTTTCCGTCAATCCGATTGGTCGAGAACCAGTCACATGATCAACAGAAAGTGATATTGACTTGACCCAGGTGACCTCAAGTCCGACCAAAAGTGATATTGACTTGAGTGACTAAAAATGTCGTCAAACCATTGTTTCATGACGTCATGCTATTGTTATAATTTGATCATGACTGTAATTTACTTTTTCTTATTCGTGTTTTAACCAAGACAATAAAACAATGGATTGGTGAATTATTCGTTATTTATACGTCCTCGTTCAATATTGTTTTCCTTGGGTCTATAAAAACAGGTATTGACCTTATGTCCAGTCCATAATCGTATAATGTCACTACTATTATACTGTCCATTTGTTCATCTGCTTGATAATGACACAAGACTCTGTATCAAAATGTTAGATTTTATGAACAGAACACAAAAGTCTCCTTATTATCATCATTCCAACTGTAAAAGTGCTTCTCAAAAAAGATACTGCTATAAAAGATTAATCAAACTGTTCAAACATTTTATCACACAAAGATAACCACATTTACCGGTACTCATTTATTAGATAGCATATAACATTATACCAGCAATTCCTACCTGTTTAGACAGATCTAAAAATGCTTTCCTGATGTCATCCGATGAAGCTGATTTTTCAATTCCGAGAACCTCATAGTGGGTTTTGGACATGAACCTGTGATAGAAATTGTTATTCCTGAGTTACAGAGTATGAAGAAATAAACAACAAAACAGATCAAAAACACTCTGGGTGATCTTAGATGAAAGCACATGAATACATCTTATAATCACTATTCAACAGAACATCATTTATTGCAATTTTGTTCAAATCTTATTTTCATAAAAACTACAATGAAAAAAATCTTGATGACATTCTTTTGATTTATGACCATACACTTCATGATGATAGAATTACAATGTATTCATACTGTCATATACATTAAAACTTATATATGCTGGTGTTTAAGAAAAGATTTATCATTATCATTATTTCGAAACTGTCAGGAAAGAATTATACCTCACCTGATAAACTGGGTCTCTGATTTTGTATCTTTTGATCTGTCAACAAGCCGCTGTATTGTCTGCATTGTTGCAATCTGTAAACAAATTGTCCAATACATAAATCATATCAGTTTGGATTTATTTTGAAAAAGCAACCATTTCTTTGTCAGACACTGTTAAAGTTCTTGGTATCATTTTGGACTCAAATTTGTCACTCGACGACGATGTCCCAAGACTTGTAAGAAGTCTTTTTTAACCAACTCCGATACATCGGCCACATACGTCAATGCCTTACCAGTGATTGGGAAAGACAGCTATGACAATTGGCCATTTTCAGGCGTTTTTGTCATTTTCTGAATTCTAAATGGGCCATTTCCCTTATGTCAATAGTAAAATTCAAAATGTTTATGGGCCATTTTTCATCCAATGTGCAAAATACCCATTGCCCCTGCCTTGCCCAATCCCTGCCTTACAATTAATTATGCCCAAACTCTTGACATGTGCAAGGTCATCAGGTGTTCAGACTATTTAACTCCCTGCTTGCTTGTGCAATCAAGTCTCAAATCTCAAAACTCAAGCGCATTCAAAATGCTGCAGCCCCAATCATTACTCAATCCAAAATGTATGACGGTGCAAATCCTCTCCTCAAGTCACTACATTGGCTATCAATTAAATACAGGATACAACCCCTCTTGGTCTGCCCCTTCATATCCCATTGATTGCCTCATTGCCTCATGACACTTCCTGAACTTATTTTGGTACTTTTCTTGCTGTGCAATTTTATAGATTGGATTGTCAACAAAATAATTATCCTGGTAAAATCTAACAAAATCAAACCAGCCACTTTGTTATAACAACATAAATGTATTACCAGGAATGTCTTGTCGAATTTTCCTAAAGTTAACAAGAACAATAATATGTCTTTTAATTTAATCATTCCTTGGCTTGAACTGAGTGGAAGTCGAAGTAGAAACTTATTCCCTTCACCTTGAGACATCAAATAAGTTCTTCCTTTAATTTCCAGTGGAATTATAACATTCTTGAAAATTCATAGATTCATCGGGAACACGAGTATTATGCATTACCAGCTGATTACTGTGTAAACTTTACATTACATGATCGTGGCGAAGTCAACCTGAAGGCCAGCAAAACATGACCCGAGGTCAGTGACCTTTGGGGTCACCTGCCAGAAATGGGCTCATTTCACAGTTTTCGACATATAATTGATGTTTTCAATTTTATTTTAAAGGACAAAGGGTGAATGTTTTATTTTGGTATGACCATTTTTCGAGCAGAAGATTTATCTTAAAGACTTTATGTATCCGTATCATCGAAAAGCTGTGCTTGATTCGTTTAAGTAGTGTATAAGTCGGACACGTGACCGGCGTACACGGGTCTGAAAGGGCCTCAATATCGTAATATAAACAAGCAGCTGACATGGTCGAGCATCCCCTCCCCCGGCATCTTAGAAAATATAGGGGGTTTTAGGTTTTCGTGTCGAGCATACGCAGAAATCTCTTTGAATCGGGCGTCGTTCGGATTTACATTGCCTTTTACACATTATGAATATAAATTTCGAATAACTTAATGAACGAATTATTGAACTTGAACATTTCAGTTTTAACTAGATTGTCCGATTCAAAGAGATCAGCCAGTTAATTATTTTCTGATATCCGCGCATGCTCGACACGAACCAGGTGGGTTAGTAGCTAGATGTAAAGTGAGGACTTATGGGACGTAGGGGAGAGCGGGGCATATTGGGACAGAATTTACTCTTTGCAACATATCTTCAATTCCGGAATCAAATAAACAAAAAGGACATTTTCTGGTCAACAGTCTAATTACGAACACCTAACCAAAGTGAAAATATCACACACCAAAACAGCAACTGAGCTAATGAGTTTATTTTTTTAAGGCATTTTTTTGTCCCAATTAATGTACCCAAGCTGTATAGGTACATTGGGACAGACTTTGGGATGCATCGGGACGCAAACAAAGTTAGCACAAAATATAAATATATGATTCCATTTCTAATGGTATTAGTCCTTCCAACTACACCAAACAACAAACTTGATAACATAACAATGTTTGACAATTACTGCCAGTAAATTATTTGCAAAAAGATGTGTTGTAATTCAACAAATAAAACTCCATCTTAAAATTTTTAACTTAAATTAAATTTAGCATGTTTTGCCATGAAATCAATACATACAATTGTTCCAAAATATTTATGTATTGTGTTAATTTGAAACTGACTTCAATATTGCCAATATTAAAAGCACATTTTTATTATGATATAAATCGCACCCTGACAAGACACAATGGGTTAAATCTGACAATTGGTTAAATAAAAAATAGTCACTAAGATCACATCAATCTCAATTGCTTCAAACATTGAACTGTTCAAAACAACTTCCAAGTCATTAAACTTCAAATTTTTAATATTACGACGATCAACTAGAATCACCTGTATGGGGTGCACTGGGACATGTCCTAATGCACCCCAGTCAACATGTCCCAATGCACCCACACCTACCCTTACAATGTTTTAGTGACTGCATGACATAACCATGTGACAAACTGGTTTATATCTTTTATGCGAGTACCAATAAAAAAATATTCGATAAAGCATCACTCATGCATCACAAGATGAGGACTGTATTTGATCATAACTTCATCTGCTCTCGGCAGTTTTTCTCTGTTATAATTTATAAATTTGTACTGGCCCGTCAGTTTCTGGGTTTTTTTTGTGATTGCAACTGTCATTCCTTCACTATACCATTCTCAATTCGCCTCCCAGAACCATGAAGCTGATCATCATCAATTGTTCTTAGGTCAAGCCACAAAGAATACTTGTCAGTTAAAAACTTACCTATACTCATATCAGTCAGACATAAATCTTTCATCACCTTATTTGTTACTGGATGTCTTTTTATACTAGGAAGCTTCTTAATTTCACCCCATCAGCTGGTAACATACGATGGCGAAGTATGCAATCATAGTATATGGACAAGGGATTGTTACATAAATTAACTGATTTCACATAGAATATGTCTTCCTTGGCGATGATCATTTGTGTTATATCAAAATCAATGTTTGAACAATTACTTGAAAGTAAAAATAAATCCCCACCTCATTTCTCAAAGACAAATTCTTGCTGGGAAATGGAAAACTACCTCTTACGATTTTAAGAAAAAACCTATAAAATATGAATTGAGCACTAATTTACATTTGATAGTGCTATCTTATTTATCAAATGTATATGCTTCTATCACAAAGTCAAATCTTTTCAATTTATTTGTTACTGATTAAATAAAGATGGTAGAAAGTGGAGCACAGGAATTGTCCTCATTTAAAAAAATGAGTCATATATCATGAAAACTACAGTATCTGTGTTTTTTGTTAAAAACTTTTTCAAAATGTGGGTGGGTTTTGCATGTCCGGGTGGTTTTTGTTCGGATGGCTTTTGTCCTAGACCCCTTTTGAATAGAACCATGAAGTTCAAAAGATATAATACAAAGGAATAGCTAGGTTGATGAAAAATTTGATTAGATTGTTATTACAGTAAAGAATGGATGGAGAAGCTAATATATATATAATAATAATAAAGTACATTTGTTGTGCGCACAATCCAGACAGTTAGGCTGCTCAAGGCGCTACAAGAAAGTCATTCACAGGGAAAGATTATATACAAGGTAGGGGATAGCATTTGGAGAACAGGTAGGTTTTGAGTCTGGGTTTGAATAATTCGAAGGTTGGAGATAGCTTCAGGTCAGGTGGGAGAGCGTTCCACAGCACTGGGACATTGTGTGAGAAAGTTCTGGAGCCGAAGGATTTGAGTCTGTAACTTGGAACTACTAGCAGGTTGCTGTCATTTGAGCGGAGTTGTCGAGCTGGTACATATGGTATATATATATATAGATTGGTAATCAATTATATGAAAACATTCGTATCATATATGCATTCAATTGATCAGGCATGTGTTATCACTAATTGACAGAATTATTAACGAGCAGGCTTCTCAGCGCGCGCCGAAGGCCATTTCTTTGCGACGGCGAGTCCCTTTAATGTCAAATACAACTGATGAAAATTATATAGGCCTATATTCAACATGTCACTGCTAAATCACATCTTTATTCTTATTCATCGTTTACTCAAACAGCGGTAAATTCTTCCGATATTGCTGATATATGAATATGTAACATGAAAGTTTAAAATAAATTCTTACCGGCTTTATTCAATTATATGGATGTGATATGTATATATTTATTGGAATTCTCTAATGAAACTATATTTCAAATACGTGCTTTTTTGTTGTTGTTTTTTTGTGCTATATTTTGATTGAACAAATTAAAGTCTTTTAATTAGTATATGCCATTATACAAAAATTCTTTGGTAGCGGTTTTTTTTTATCATGTCAACGAAAGTGTTCGAATCGACAGCTGAATCTCACAAAACAATTACCTCGAAGCGAACGCCGGTCTCTGTGGTGCTTGTAAGCCGTATTTAGGAATCAAGTAAGAACGCTTCTAATATTGGTCACATGATCTATAGCGATACTTCGCGAGAGTACACGCTGCTACTTCCGTCATGTCGGCACGATTGATGTTGACGTAGCTAAAAACAAGTTGGTGAACCTTGTTACCACATGAAAGATGGGATTGTGTAAATGTCCAAAGAGGAAAGTCACAAACTTGTTTTGTTTCGAGCATCGAGTAAATGTTTGCGAAAACTGCTTGGTAACGAATCATCAACAGGTATACATTTTCTACCTTTTCTACAAAATTATGTGTTTGTTTTTGTGGTCTGCAGACTGCAGTGCAGTGTTTTAGATTTAAGTTTCGAAAACACCAGTGAGAAATTGTAAATCCACCCAGTCTCATAAGATTGTACATCATCAACTTACATTATCAAAATACTACATGCGCCAATAACGATCACTATCGCCTCACAGATCAAGTGTTTTTATATCAATTTCTCCCAACAGACCTACCTTCAAGTCATAAATTGTTGATCCAACTTGAAACCTTCCTAACAATAATAAAAAAAATATGTGGATAGAATGCATTTTACCGGGCACACGTAATTCATGACCATTTCGTTCTATATTTTTAGCCCTAGGATTCACGTGAAACTGACTTTTTTAGCCAAAAGAAATTTGATGATCAATTTTTTAAACCCTTGGACCCTTTTCAACGATCTTTAAGTGTTAGTTTGTCTAGTGTAAGGGTTGGGTTCGTATTGCAGATAAAATCACTAGCACCCGGTAAAGTGCAGTACTCCCGAATACGTTAAATGGTCCTTAGCAAAACTTGAACAGTATATTTATATGACTTACAGGTTTGTATAAAGCCACATCCCAAACAGCCTGGAGTGGCTGTTTGAAACTGAGGTTGTCATGACCCTGTTCATTATTAATGCATACACGCTGTATGTCTTCATGCCCTGTACATGTATAATGGGTCTGTGGCCCCTTTACCTCAATAAAGCATATCAATAAAGCATATCATTAATGCATACATGCATTCGTATCAATAAGTCCCCATTGTAGTCAGGGCTGTGTTATCACATAATTTAAAATATTTATTCTGCATTTATCAGTCATTTTGATAATTATTAACACCGAGGGAACCTGATCTGTTTGCAGTGTATTGTGCAGTCCTACCTACAGTGGCTCCAGGACAGTGACTACAGTCCGCTCTGTCCACTCTGTAACCAGGATCTCGGCAATGAAGACGTGGGACATTGTGTCAGACTCGTCTGCTATGGTAATATATGTCACATCAAGAGGTGTCACAATACCAATTGTATCTGGATATATGGAGTTTGCAATATGATATTAATATCAAAACAATCCAACTTCTTAAAAGAATATTCGTAGATGCGTTAGAATGAGTTTTTCTAGATGGGAAACAATTTCTAATATTAGTTTTAAAACGACACATATTTCTAAATTTTTTTAATATTTCACTCTTGATTTCTACAATGATAAAAGAAGTAAATCCTGAACAAAAAGAGCATTAGTTATAGGAAATAATATTTTCTTTTGTATGGTCAATCGCACATTATCTTATCTGTAGTTTAAGTAGAATTATGCACAAGAATATGATCATCAGTTCTTTTTCAAGGGCATGAATTTATTCCTTTCCATACAGATGTATTCCACTGGAGCTGTTTGAACCAGTACGCCCAGCGCCTCCCAGCTAACACAGCTCCTGCAGGCTACACGTGTCCTACATGCAAGACTGGAATCTTCCCTCCCACAAACCTCGTGTCCCCGGTAGCAGACACGCTGAGGAACCTCCTGTCAAAGGTTAACTGGGCTAGAGCCGGACTTGGCTTGCCCTTGGTAAGATGAGACTCTAATATTATGATGATAATGATAACTTTTGATTGTCCTTAGCAGTGTTTAAAATATAGCCCGTCCGCTAGTCCTTGACTGGTTACGTTTTGGTCAGGACTGGTAACTTTTCAAAAGTTTTCTTTATTTTCCCCTAAGGAATGGGACGATTAATTTTCAGGACAGGCTAAGTTTCCAATCTATTTTATACACTGACCTTAGTACATTTGCAAGTAGAATGTAGAATGTGCAGGTTGCTTGCTCGGAAATTTAATGAGCACTTCCAGGACATTTGTTTGTTTGTTTGGGAGCTGTGTGAATAAACATGGCAGCGGGTCATTGAATGTAACACCCTTGCTACTGCTTGTTGGACCTTCATTTTTGTGTATGGTGAAATGAGTGAGCCACAGTGAAGCATCAGGTTTTGTATAGTACTATCCTTTAAACGCTGATCATCTGAGACATCCTTCTACCATCTATAGTATTTCCTGGTCTTGAAATTGATCCTAGAACTAACGGATGATGAGCAGGCGTTCTACCAACTGAGCTACATCCCTTGTATTGTATAATTTGATTGATTCATTACAAGTTGTCTCATCTTATCTTTGGCACTTAAAAATAGGACAGAGGTAATATAGGAAGGATGACTTCAGCTGCTATAGTAATAGAAACATATAAGTATTAAGAATTGAAAAAGGACTCCAAGACCAACAATATTTTGGCTTATGTCAAAACCAACGCCATCTCATGATATTAACCTTTTCATACTTTGCCACTCTCCAGATAGAGGATGCAAGGTTAAGGATTAATATTTTGTATTGATAATTATGGGTTTTAGGGACAGAATGTTTTGAGTGACTGTCAAGACAGTACCATCTCCTTAAAAGTTTATATTACCATTTTGATACTTTGCCACTCTCCAGATAGAGGAATCAGAGTTACCTGCCCCTCCAGTGAACAAGACTGATGGAGCCTCATTACGGTCCGACCCCTCCCTTGGAGCAAACCCGCTCTCCTCAACTCAGAACTTCTCTCGCCCCAGTGCTCAAGTCAGCCCCTACACCAGCACCCCGACAACGCTGGCAAATCAAGGAATCGGCCAGAGTGTCATCGGAGTAGATGAAGGGACGTTGGTGCGAGGACAGGACAGAGGGGCCAACTATAGCAGTATGTTTCTATGGGCTTCTTAACTCAGGTCTATCACAGATTAATTTGGTGTATTAAAGGCCTTTTGCAACCTTGATTTTGATTTTAATGTAGGATTTTGAGCTTTTGAAAAATTGTAACAGATATTTTATTTAATTTTAGAAAATGTGTGCTATCTTCAAAATTGTATGGTCAAAAGGAGTCCACTTTGACCCTGTTTCCAAAATTCTACCTTACCGTGCAAAAGGAAGTCTTTGTATCACAGGTGTCCCTTGAATTCACAGTAGGACAAGTCAACTAATAGGGTGACTTTTTGCAGATGAGTCTCTCCATCGATACTGTTTTGTACAATGTACTGTTAGTCTTCTTGTCTGCAAATAAGGCTATCTCATTACAAAGTTGTATAATCTAACACCACAGAGTTTAAATGTAGATGTATTCAAAGGCGTCTTAATCAGAATGAAACATAGCTTTTGGACTGCCTTCTTCTCAGGCATGTTTCGTATCCTGCATTATTGTGGTGGTTCACTATATTTTTTTATTTTACAATCATTCTCTCTTCATATTTCATAAATCTTTAAAAAAGATAAAAAGATACACACATCATTTTTCAGTGGATCCAAGAAAATTGTTTGACACAACGAAAGGTGATGACATTTTTAATATGTCACATGACCATGATGAGGACAAATACAAACGAAGATCTGCTTTCAATTGGCTTTCAAAATGGTTCAAGTGAGTAGCATGTTATCTTTGAGAACAGATTTATAAAATCTTACTCGTTTTAGGACTTAAATGATATTGCAATCATTACTCATGGTTAATTATCTCATCTATTATCTGGTAATAACTTGATAAATATAATTGATTTCCCTCTGCTTTTATCAACAAGCTCAGTAATCATCTTTAAACAATTTAGTAAACTTCAATAGAACTATTTTTGTGTGTGTTGAATCTCTGACTGGATACATCTGTAAAACTTAAAGATTTAATTTAATCAATTTCATCTTGCTAAAGCAAGGGGATAAAAAATGTTACTGAATCCCCCCCCCCATATCAAAACATCCTGCCAAACATTAACCCCAAATTAAAAAGAGTGTGCCTCCTGCCTTTAGACATCATGCTCTAAAACTTCTGTAAATCAACTATTATCTTACCATAGGTGTCTAAATTATGAATGAATGAATACCTCAGAATCATGGCCTGTTTACAAGAGGACTATGCAATGATATGTTGTACATCAATATTTATCATCCAAAACTGTATTCCACAGGAGATATCGCTTTGACAGTAGATTTTGAACAATGCCCTGTCAACAGAAGGGACATGACATCACAAACGTTTTGCATCATCAGAAATGACGTCACAATGTTATGATTCATAAACACAATGACATCACAATGCTATGACATCACGAACACCATGACGTCACAGTGCTATGACATCACTGGTATAGGAGTTTTAGAGCAATGCAGTGTTCAAAGATGTAAATTTTTCAAGCAAATGTGATGAAAAATGATTTTGGATGATAAATAGAATCTCACCCTCGTGTCTTCTGATATCAAATATATCAACACTCGTTGATATATTTGATATCAGACTTCAGAAGACACTTGGGTGAGATTCTCTATATATATAAAATAGCTACAAGTAGAGTAAGTTGATTCCTGATGTTCTTATATCTATTTTACAGTTCAGTAGACAAGAAGAAGAAGAGAGACCCTAATGCAGTGAGGAAACGTTTCTTTATGATCCTTGTATTTGGAATCATCGCCTTCATCACGTTTATCATCATCATGTCCAAGCTTGGACAACACGCAGCTGACAATGACCCATTCCTTGACCCTCTGGCCAATCCTAACATCAAGGTGGACGATAGGGAAATAGTGGTCAGCGATACCTGATCACCATGGCAACTGACATGACCAATTTGAGGAGTTGATTACGTTTATGTGGTTATTCAAAACAAATCAGATTCCCAACTTGTTAATGTTGTCTGACTATGAGTTAATAAGAATTAATGGCCAACTTTGTTGTTGTAAACTTTTAAGTTTATTGGTTATATTTATCCTGGATACGAGGTCCATTTTGTTGGATACATGGTGTGTACAGGGGACTCAGAGGTGATAAAGATGAAAGTGCAAATTCCAAAATGTGTTTCAGTATGCTTGAATGGTTTCAAGTGATGGGAGATTGGGCTTCTTGTTTATGTTATTAAATTAATTTTCTTGTTAAATAAACAATGTCATTTTCAATTAACCGTTTTGAAGACTGCACTTGAATTGACTATAATTTCTATTTCAGTACAGTGATAAAAATGACAAAACTTGAAATTTCAAGATAATATGGATAACCCTTCTAAAAAGGATTTTATTACAAATATTAAGATATTTCCTTATTGGATACATATTTGTAAGATGATAAAACCCTTGGTTCCGTGTCACCGATCTATCTCTATGAACAAAATACATGTACATAAGGACTATATAAACACATGAATACTCTTATTTTCCAAACTGATTTCAATATTTATTACAAATATTCATGGAACAATTATTTATTTGAAAGGCCATCAATGTAGACCTAAATAATAAATGCTTGCCAATTTAAATTTCCATAATGTAATTATAGTTTTTAAAATTGATATCAAACTGTTGAATTGTTTTTAGTTATTTATCAGCATGTTGTTATAAAATACTTTTTTTCTTATTTCTGAATGTGGTCATGTTCAAGATTTGGTAACTATTTGAATGTATTTGTTTGCGAAAGTAAAGATTTTGTCTCCTTTATGAAAACATTTTTAATACCTTTTTGTTATGTTGTGAACAGTTTGTGTATGAATGATGACCAATGTTATGTTGTAGAAAATGCTGTGCATAATATACAGAGAATGGAAATTTGTTAAATAGTTCATTTATATGTCAAATTTCATTTGTTACAAATTGGACAAATCCATTTGTGGAAAACATAATTTTTAGAATATTAAGGACCATTTGGTTAAATTATTATTTTTTATGGTTTTAGTATTTGTTAAGTTTAAACATGCATTTAAGACTTTTACCTGAATAATGACAATTGTCAATTAAAGATTTAATTTAATATTTCTATATCATGTCAATGCCTATATAGAAACCCCTGTTGTTGTTACACTCAGCTTGTTTTCATGATTTTAGTGAATCATGGAAATGTGGATGTTTTTATAAAATTATTTTGTGAATTCTGATGAAAAATGGACAATATACAGGAGCAGGCGTCTGCAATAGAGTCAAACATATTATTTATTGCAAATATAAAGGACAATAAGGTTTTATATTGCTAAATGGGTTATTCAACAGGGGTCGAAATTAGTCTTATCGGGGCACTAGCCATTCGGACAAGTGAATTCCTGTGAGCACCAGCCTAAAGATATTCTGACTAGCCAAATACACATATATAATCATATTTTCTTTAAATTCAACTAGTCCTTCGGACTACCAATGATTGCACTTTACTAGCCCAGCATCTTTTTCACTAGCCATTGGCTACCGGGCTAGTGCTAATTTCGAACCCTGTTGAAGAAGGATAGATGTAAATCAATATAATTTTGATTTCTTAACATCAATAAGGGCTTTGTTTATCATTCATTTTTCATATGTTTAACATGTTTGGATAAATATGCAAGATTTATGTAGGTTTTGATTTGTGAACTGAAAGTATTTGTGTGAATGTTTGCAAGAGCTGATTTATTTATAAATGCTGATGTCAAATAATTATATCTTGTATATTCTGTATATCAAATGGGTGACAACCATGTATATAGAAACATTGTACATCATGTTGAATGTATTGGACACATTTCTATATATGAAACTGTGGAAATAAAACTGAAAATTTGTTCTCTCGTTATCTTAAATATTCCTAAAGTTACAATTTAACTGTCTGTACTTTCTTTTAACGGCTAAGCTTGATTCGTTTAATTGGCATATACATTGGTCTGCAATGGGCTGAAGTTTAATCAAGTGTATCAGTGTATGCACAGAAAGAGGTTAGCATACCTCAAAGTACTTTCAAGAAACATCTTATTTATGTCGGCGACTTTTTTTTAAATCAACTTTCTTATAAACAATGTATTAAATAATTCTTTTTTTCCCCCTCATTTTGATATGTTATAATCAAAAGTATTCATGTCACAAAAATAAGTTGTGGAATGTCACACGGAAGATAGTTGTCTGCCAATATGCGGGTTCGCCTATCTTTTCCAACCGGCTTATCCAGCACAAGTCTCGTGCATTCTGGGTGCCAATAAAGTGCTTTGCAAATTTTGTCACTTCCTGCGGCATATGCCTGATGGTGTGCCGGGATACCAATCAAGCATGACCATGAACATGTAATACCATGTTTTCTCTAATAATTCAGCCCTCAATTAATTATTAACATTTTAATTGAAAGGGCATTGTGATATTTTGTAATTTTACATCATTATCCCCTGCCACAGCACAATTGATATCAATGCTTCATGAGCACAAGCTTCGCCAGTTATACAAGTTTACCATACAAATTTCAAACAGGTTATAACTGTGTGGACAAACCCAAATTCGTTTAAAAGTTAACAAAATATATTTTATAATTATCAAATAAAAACTGTTTAATAGATAAAAGTGTAATATAATTTCTTCGATTAAAAATGCCTTCCATCATAAAATAAGTAGGGACGAATTCAGCGAAATTTGTTGGTAGAAGGTTCCAATTCACCACATACGACTTTCGCAACGTGATGTTTTCCTCATAGCTCTGCGCACTGCAGCACGATGCAAGGAGCTACCTTGCCATAAGGTGAACTGAATGTCGTTAAAGGCTATGCTTGATTTGTAACCCGGCATATCATCATACGGCGTACGACACTTGAGGTGACGAAAGCGAGACTAGCATACTAAACCACATGTTATCAAAGGCCTTTAAATCTTCCCCCTGTTTTGCTTTGGATATCTCATTTAATGATACTCTAATAATTTAAATAATATTTGAAAACTTTTTAAAAGGGTGTCAATATAAACATAAGTACAGCAACATTTGAACATTTGAACACACCAAAAACATATTTACAAAATCGAACATGAAATCTTTCAATAATTTCACATTTGTTTACTCCCATTTCACAACCATATACGTAGTACAGTTGGCTTTAGCTGGACATCAAAGATTTTTAAGAGCACAGATGGAGAAATATTTTCCAATTTAAAAGAAAATAATTTTGCCATCAGCTCTCATAACTAAATTTTTTACACTTTAGGCCAAAATAACCTGTTTGAAAATGTTAAACCAAGATAATTATAAAATGTTGATACATTTAGTTTAAGACCACCACTTTTCATAAGCTCTTAATTTTCCTCCGTTTCTAAATACAAGGATTTCTGTTTTATCAAAATTAATAGAGAGACCTAATGTTTTGCAAAACTGCGAAAGTACATTAATTCTCTTTTGTAAGCCTAAAATAGAATCTGGGAGCAAGCACAAATAATTAGCTTATAACATAACCAAATCTAGAAAATCTGAGTCAACAAAAATACCTTTATTACAATCTTGCTCCATAAGTGTTTGTATTTGATTTATAAACATGGACAATAAAAAATTATTAAAATACATAGGCGGAAATAGTGGTTTGTGATAATTTTACGCAGGCTTTTGTTTTTGAATACCTATCCATGATGTCCAACATGTAACCGTGAATACTTGTTGCAATAACATGCCATAAAAGATCTGTTCAATGAATCAAAAGCTTTTTTAAAATTAACAAATAAGCAATAAAAACGACCTTTGGATTTAGATTAATATTTCTGAATAAGATTTTGTAAGATAAACATATTGTCAACTGTCGAGTAACCCTTTCGAAATCTTCAGTGTGATTCTGGGTACTTATCAAAGTCATCAATTCAATGCTTCCATCGATTATTCGGTAGAGATTTAAAAACTTTCTCAAGTATGTCCAAGAGAGAAATGCCTCGGTAGTTATTAACATCATTAATGTTACTTTTTTGTGCAATGGATTATACTTTTTGACCATTGCTCGGGAAAATTACCAGATTTAAATATACAATTAAATGGCGTACTAAGCCCCCAATGTCACCGATATTAAATACTGATCGAAAATAACCAATCCATTCAGAACTACTGATACTAGAAGTTAACTGAACAGAACGTTTATTAAAATACTGGACATGTGACCAAAATGACTTTGCGTTATTGTTGGAGTAGCAATCCAAAATTTCCTCCGTAGATTTAACTCAATTCTGTTCTCGTTTGTGGAGAATAAAAGGCAACCATTTCTTAATCTGTACCAGTTTGGTCTATGAAAACACCGCACCCCTGATATCCCCTATATTCCACCTAACGAATATTCCACTTTAAAGGGGCAGTAGCACGTTTTTTGATAATTTTATTTTCTAGATTTTTCACCGATAATTGTAAGTTAATGCTAAATGTATTATTTTGACAGTGTCAAAAATATCATTACACAAGCCATTCAGCCATAGTCGGAGGACAAAGTAAGAAGATTCACATAAAATCCATTGGCGGCCATTTTTTGTGAACACCTTTAATTCATTTTGCGTGAGAAAAAGAAATCGCATGGCTAAACTTTGCGTTGTATACTTGAATTATTACTGCTCCATTTAGTTTGTATACATTGTCTTTCAATTGTTACCATTATTTTTCATTTTCCTGACATCACCTTATATTCCCCCTAAAAACGTGCTACTGTCCCTTTAAAGAAGGAGTTAGCTTTTATCCGAGTCCTCGCGATTTTCTCATTGCAGAAGTTGTTATCCAGAAATTCTAGCTGTCATAATGTTGATATTGTAATCCAGATTCATGCAATTATTGTTTGAAGCGTTTATAAAATATTGTATATATATTTTTTACCGGCAAACAACACTATACTAGGAAGTTAGGTACTTGGAGTATTAATAATACTAATATTTAACAAGGATATAGGTCTCCAGTTTCTGTTTCGGCTTACTTTTCACTGTATATAATACACAAATTACTATATGAAGCACCCCCATTTTATGAAATGAAACTGGGTGCTCGTTGAATATTTTGATTAATTTGATGACCACTAGAGATACATCAATAAAACCAAAAATCCCTTATTTGCAGAAACAATGAAAATATGAGGAAACACGTGCGAGGACTGAAATTTGACCCAAAATAACTATTGTCATGGAGAGAATCTACAAAACAAACTTTAGATTTTTTAAATCAAAATCAACATTTTTTATTCCTAGACATTCAAACACAATCTACCAGGACATTGCATTTTCAACAAGTTTTTCATTAATCATTGAGAAAATGCCTGCAATGTTAAAAACTGTGAGTAAATTTGAGATTCTTTGTGTTGAATCTGTTGATCAAACACTCTCCTTCCTTTAGATAAGCCATTATCTATAAAAGGGGGCAGTTTTTATGCTCCCGGAACGGAGATTCCGGGGGGATGTCTCAGGTACGTATTGACACAAAATATACATTTACAATTTACTGATATCCGTGGGCATCAGTGTGTTTATCAAACACAACTTCATACCTTCTTGATTTTGAAGGTTCACACTGCCAACACGACTAACTTTTGCTTTGAGGTCGTTTACTAAATATTATCATTAAAGTCAAGAGAAAATAAGTATTACATTGCAGCAAAAAATATTGTCTTTCGTTTTCAATTATAAGGTAACTAGGCTTGACTTCAAAATATCAAACCGTTGTAAAACAGTTATTCAGAGACAGTGCTACGTAAGTCGAGTGAAATTTTCGTTTCTACATTGCTAGATGATCTTTTCTATATACGTGTATATATATATATGCACATATGGTGTTTATAATTTAAGAAATAAAATGATTATCGAAGAGGTTTGTTTTGAAATGATTATGATATAATTGTTTTATTAATCATTTCTGGTTTTCGTAGTTTCGATATAGATCCGTTTTATTGTTTACCTTTAAACGTTTTTTTCTTGTTATTTTTTTTTGCAATTGGAAGGGGACATTTCTTTGCTATCATTCATGTTGAGACGGTATAATGCAGTTGTAGTTCCTTATTAAATGAAAGCATGAACATGTACCATCACAGATATAAAGAAAAAAGTAAAAAGAGTGTTGGTCATTGTGTAGAAACTGCAAGGATGCGGCAGTAAAAGATTAAAGCTCGTGCAAAGCGTGCGCGTGTTTGTTTCAGACGGCGTGCATGTCGTGCATGGATGCCGGGACTCGTGATACTTTTAAAGTTAGAAGTTTTAATTTTTCAATTGGTTATGTACACTGGTGAAGATAAGGACCGCACGAGGGTAGAAATTGTGTAGTCACCTCTTACGTTATAGAACGGATTCTGATGATACAATGCCCGTTCAGGGCTCAAACATGCTCGTTCAGAGTCCACACTTGTGGTCAGCGCAAAATGTAATGCCGATATTTTAATACATCTTGTAAAAGTTTATCATCACTTGCAAACAACTTCACCATACCAATTCACAAAGTTGAGCCAACGTCCTGTTTCAAACTTGTTCTGAAGCATAAATGATACGTTGGAGTAAAACGTTCTTTAACTGTTGGTATTTAACTAAACCAAATCGCACGTTAATTGTAGTGACCTCATGTTAAAAATTACGTTGTGTGGACGTTAGAATAATACTTTGGAAAACAACGTTCCTTCAATGTTGGTTTCTTACCCTAACTAATTCACAACATGACGTCAGTTTTAACAATTTTTGAACGTAGGAATAAGACGTTGGAAATAAAACATCCTCATAATGTTAGTTTTTTACCTTATCTATTCACAATGTTGAAGTGACGTTTCGGTTCAATGTTGAAATAAGTACCTTCCTGAAAGAAGTACCTTGTTTATATAGATTCTTTCCCGCTTTACCCAACCTTCTTGTTTTGCCCAAGTGCTCCTTTAGCTATATATCGTCATAACGCACTTTCAAAATCAATGCAATGAAATAGATTGTTTTTTTAAATTTCGTTCAATAAATCAATTTTATCTGTTGACATTGGAAAGAACTTTGGTGTAATTTTCATGGCATAGATTTACTAAGAAATGAGTGCGTGAGGGTCATCAGCCAATCCTCATCTGTGAAGCTCCTACCATACCATCGGTCTAGCACTGTGTAGTGATTTTGTTATCTTCTGGAATAACAAGAACTTCGTTTTAAGAGGTCCTTTATTATGACCATGTGTTTAGCATGGTAGCCATGTTTGATACATAGACCAAGGGAGAGCACTCTTGACTCCTAATCTTGTTTAAGGTTATATACTATTAAAGGGGCAGTAGCACGTTTTTATGGGGTATATTAGGTGATGTCAGGAAAATGAAAATAAACGGTTCCAATTGAAAGACAATGTATTTAAACTAAATGGAGCAGTAATAATTCAAAAATATATCGTAAAGTTTAGCCATGCGATTTCTTTTTCTTACAGAAAGTGAATTAAAGGTGTTCACACAAAAATGGCCGCCAATGGATTATATGCGAATCTTCATACTTTGTCCTCTGACTATGGCTAATTGGCTTGTGTAATGAGATTTATGATACTATCAAAGTAATAGTAGAGCACTAACATACAAATATCAGTGAAAATTTTAAAATATAAAATTATCAAAAAACGTGCTACTGCCCCTTTAAGGGACAACTGTTGTTGTATGCATATGATTACATATAGTGAACCTCTGTTGACACAGGCACTTATCAATTACATCTCCCTTTCTAAGTTGAATATGATTGACATTTGATACCAACTTTAAATTGCCACTCATTTGATACAAACTTTAAATTGCCACTCATTTAACTTAAAACTTGAACAATAACTTAACTCAATTAAAGTCTCTGATAAAACCTATTCTACTGAGAATAAACGAGATACGTTAACAGTTCAGATTCCACACATCAGTTGGCTTCGATCAGACGAGAAGGCTTGTTAATGATTCTGCTTGATCGTGTTGTAGCACTGCTCTGCTCAGGTTCTGGAGTTATTGTGCACGGCGCTGTCGCTGTGGCTGGCTGCATAGTTATGATGTGAGGTGTGTTGCCATGAGTAAGGAGGAGATCACGGCGATTTCGTCTCAGTCTCCCACCTCCCTCTGTCTGCACAAGGTAGGATCTCGGTGCTACCTTTTCTACTATTTCACCTTTAGCTTTCCGGTCATTTGTTGTGTCTCTGTACACTCTAACACTGTTCCCTGGTTCTAACTCGGGAAGCGGTAGAGAGGACGCTTTCTGGTCGAAGTAGAACTTCTGTTTTACCTTCGAACTCAGCTTGTATTTGATGACTTGATCTGGATCAGGTGTAGTTGACTGACTGAGATCTTTCTTCATTGGAAGATTGGACCTAATTGTCCTATTCAGCAACAGCTGTGCAGGAGAGAAACTACCAGCTAGAGGTGTGGTGCGGTAGGCTAGTAGTCCTAGATGAGGGTCTTCACCACTGTCAATGCACTTTTTCATGATGTTTTTGACTGTCTGGACTGTGCGTTCTGCAAGACCGTTTGATTGAGCATATTTTGGACTTGACTTGGAGTGTTTGAAATCCCATTCAATGGCAAATTTAGCAAATTCTTCACTCCGATAACATGGTCCATTGTCACTGAACAGTTCAACTGGTGACCCATGTCTGGCAAATATGGATCGTAGTGCTTTGATAACTGATTGGCTGGACTGGCTTGGCAAGGCGATCACTTCTGGGTAGTTGGAGTATGAATCCACGACTAATAGATAGTCTTTTGAGTACAGTTCAAATAGGTGATCAGTGAAGACAAACTGCCAAGGCTTTGTCGCCACAGGGTGAGGTGATAGTGGTTCTGGTTGTTAGCGATGTCGATAGTCCAGGCATGTCTCTCATCCACTTACCATGACATCTATGTCATGATTCATACGAGGCCAGAATAACACTTCTCTAGCCCTCTGCTTGCCTTTTTCCTGTCCCAAGTGTCCAGTGTGAATTTTCTGCAACATCAGTGTCCGCATACTTCTGGGTACCATGATGCGGTTGCACTTGAAGACTACTCCGTCGATGAATGAGTGTTCATCCCTGTAATTCCAGAAATCTTCAAGATTTCTTGGGCACTGTGAATGATCATTTGGCCATCCTGTGAAGATGACTGCTTTCAGAGCTGTTATTTCTGGATCTGTGTTGCTTTCTGCTCTGATTTGTGCGAATCTGTCGCTAGACACCTGCACTGTTGACAAAATGCTGTCAACATACATTTGTACATCTGCTTCAGTTGTACTGGTGGGTGCTTTTTCATATGGAAAGTTTCTAGACAAAGTATCTGCTGCATACATCTCCTTTCCTGGATTGTACATTACCTCCATGTCATATTTCTGCATACGAAGACGGAAGCGTTGAATGCGAGAACAGTCATTTAGAGCTTTCTTGAAAATGGGGATCAGTGGCTTGTGATCAGTTTCTTCGAGAAACTTTCTCCCATATACATACTGATGGAATCGTTCAGCTCCAAAACACATAGCAAGTGCCTCTTTCTCAATTTGTGCGTAATGAGTCTCTGCGGTGGTCATCGCTCTTGACGCATACGCTACTGGCATCCATACATCCTCATCTTGTTGCAGCAGTACAGCACCAAGTCCATCTTTTGATGCATCTGTTTAAACTTTGATTGGTTTCTGGCAATCATAGAATCGAAGGACTGGACTTTGTGAGATGAGGTTTCTAAGTTCTTCCCATGATTTGTCCTGTTCATGAGACCAATACCATTGAGTGTTCTTTTCGAGAAGCTGTCTGAGTGGTGCTGATTTTGTTGAGAGGTTTTGAATGTACCTTCCCAGGTAATTTACCATCCCAAGGAATCTTTGCAGTTCTTTCTTTTCATTGGGTTTTTGAAGATCCATGATGGCTTTCACCTTGTTAGGGTCTGGTTTGAGTCCATCCATCCTATCTCCAAGGAAGGTAAGCTCTGTGACACCCACTTCACATTTCTCTCTGTTCAATTTCAGACCACTGTCTCTACACTTCTGAAGAACAGCTTTCAGTCGCTCGTTGTGCTCTCTTGTGTCTTTCCTAAAGATGATCATATCATCCATGCTGGTGTCTACACCTCTGATGTGCTCGAAGAGTTGGTGTATGGTTCGATGATACACTTCTGGTGCACTTGAAATACCAAATGGGAGTCGGAGATAACGGTATCTCCCAAAAGGTGTATTGAACGTTGTCAACATTGAGCTGGCTTGATCTAGCTTCATTTGCCAAAACCCAGAGGAGGCATCAAGTTTACTGAACACCTTGGCTCCAGCAAATTGGGACATCACTTCTTCACGAGTTGGAAGCTTATAATGTTCTCGTTGAATTGCTAGATTCAAGTTGCGAGGATCAAGGCAAATTCTCAATTTCCCTTGTTTCTTGTGCACAATGACCATCGAACTAACCCATTCAGTAGGTTCTGTAACCTCTGTGATCACTCCTAGTGATTTCATCTGTTCAACTCTTCTCTCAGTTGATCATGGAGAGCAAACGGCACTTTCCTACAAGCTTCTATGACTGGTGTGACTTCTTTGTCAACTGTAATGCAATGTTCACCTGGCAAACATCCAAGCCCTGTGAATACATCTTGATATTCACTCAGAATATCTTCTGGCTTTGTAGAATCTTGACTGTTCAAAGTTTGTTCATCTACGTTGATTTCATAGACTCTGCGAACCAAATTCAATCTTTCACAATCTTCCACACCAAGGATACATCTGTATTTCTCTGGTGTAACCATAAACATTGTCTTGTATGGTTTACCTTTGTATGTGATTGTGAGTTCTGCCTGTCCTTCAACAGGTATCGCAGTTCCGCCATAAGCTGTAAGTTTCATCTTTGGCGCTTCCAATGGTGGCTGGTGTTTCAGTTTATTCCACTGTGACAAACTGATGATATTTATGTCTGAGCCACTGTCAAGTTTGAGAGGTGTCTGTGTTCCGTTTATGTCAAGTGACATTATCCAAGCTTTGGAATCATGCTGAGTATCTGTATCCACAACATCAACAAAGAATTCAGAATCCTCTGGTGGATAATCGCAAGATTCTGCATCAATGTCATAAACACGCTGTGGTCGACCTGAATTAGATCTGCACTGTGCAGCAAAATGTCCGAGACGATTACATTTCAAACACTTTTGACCCGATGCTGGACATTTCTGTTTTAAGGGTATGATCTCTTCCACACCGTCCACACAGATTTAGTTTTACTGTCTCTTGTTTACTTGCTTCTTTAAAGAAAGTTTTTGGTTTTGGTTTTGTCTTTGATTTAGATTTGATGTAGTGAACTGCACAATCTTCACTTACTTCTTTGGCTTGACAACTAGCAAGTTCTGCGGCACGACATGTGTCTATTGCCTTTCTGAGTGTTAACTTGTCATCACGCAACAACTTCTCTCGTTAGGAAGTGTTATACACACCACATACTATTCTGTCTCTGATTAAACTGTCTTTCAATTGTTCAAATTCACAAGATTTAGCTTTTTGTTGCAATTCTCTAACATACTGATCTATTGTCTGGTCTGATTTTTGAGAACATGTAAAAAACTTGTATCTCTCATATGTGACATTTTTTCTTGGAACACAGTAACGCGGACAATTTTGTCAACTTTTTGTTTATCATCCTCTTCATCCCATTCAAAAGAATTATATACTTCTCTGGCATTTTCTCCAAGGCAATGCAGCAAAAGGGATGACTTGAAGACATCAGGCTTGTTTTTCCCATCAACTGTAATGATGCGATAGCATTCCCATGCTTGTTTGAAGCGCCTCCAGTTTTCACTCACATTTCCAGTAAGTTCTAGAGGTTTGGGAGGCTCCAAAGTATTCATAATTGTTGTGAATGTCTTCTTAAATCGGTAGACTTACTTCTGACACCATGTAGTGATTTTGTAATCTTCTGGAATAACAAGAACTTCGTTTTAAGAGGTCCTTTATTATGACCATGTGTTTAGCATGGTAGCCATGTTTGATACATAGACCAAGGGAGAGCACTCTTGACTCCTAATCTAGTTTAAGATTATATACTAATAAGGGACAACTGTTGTTGTATGCATATGATTACATATAGTGAACCTCTGTTGACACAGGCACTTATCATTACACACTGCAAGTGTCTCATGTCGACATACGTAGTCAGTTTAGGGCTAACTTACCGAGGTTAGGACAGTGTTTCGATCCAAATACTTTGACAGTTTGTTTTATGAAGATGAGGTTGTGAATACGTATTAAAATGTTAACAAAGTTACAAATATTTCGCCATTCATTACCAGCTATTATACTCACCCCCTTTTGCGCATGCGCGAGAATCTTTCCGGATAGAGAAATAAGTTTGTAGATGATTACTGTAGGAGTTGGTCTTTAGACTCATATCACTAAATAACCCTTGCAACTACCCAAAATTCAAGGTTCAAAGTATAAAGATAAATATATGCTCTTTACGATGATATTTTCCATTTCAATTGAATTAAGATGTGTTTGTTCCTGGTCGTTTTTAAAAATTGCATTTCCAAATACATTTCTGTCCTTACAAACATGTATATCATGATCAGATCTTGCTGAACAGGGTATTTTTCACAGGTAAAATAAAATATTTCTACTTATGTGTTCCAAAATTCAAGGTTTGCGATGATGAAGAGACAAAATTCTCTTCTTTACAGAAATATATTCAAAATTACTTTAACACAATTACCCATTGTTCCTGCAACGTTTGAAAATAGCGAAAAACTGAGACATGCTTCGCTGATCACGAGTTTCTGCTTAAATGTTGGTAATTAATACAGTGGGAGGTCTTTAATTATGTTTGCATTGTAATGCATGAACTGATTCCCTTCATTAGCCTTCATTAACTTAATTGCTAGAGCATTACTGGTTTTAAATTTGCAATTTTAATTTTAATTAATTAATTTTTTACTAAAATTTGTAAAGGGCTGTTACAAAATGTTCGTATTGATGCTGAGCTCTAACAGCCAACATAACAACTTTTGAAAAACCTTGGTAACAAAAAAGTGTACACAGGAAAATTATCATATTGAATGGATTGAGAAGTTAAACGAATATTATATAAGAGAAAAATACGACTCTCAACGTTTACTTTATTTGGAACTCCCCCACCACCTGTTGATCCGCAAATGGTGTATCATGTAAAATACACATTACTTTTCTGCTAAAACAGAGAGTTACTAAGTCATTAATTCAAATTCAAATTGTTTATTCAGTAATATTTTGGCCATAAGACCTATAATACAGTTGACAGATACAGTATTGATTTAAACGTGATCATTTTCATTCATTACATTTAGATCTTAATGTAAAAAGTTGGCGTAGGAAAATTGCTGTTAAATTCTGTACATTGCTGCTGTGAGAACGTGAAGATTGTTTGGATGGTGAGTGGGCCTTTGTAGAATGATTGTAGTCTCTGTATGTATAAGGACCTGGCTCCATTATATTTCTCACAAACGAAAAATACGTGGTGATCATCTTCAGACAGTTTCAAGTTACAGTTATCACAGGTAGGGTTAATTGAGGGTGTACTTTTCTTCCTTCTAGTTGCATTTATTTTAAAGTTAGTTAAAGATGCTCTGAACTTGAAATAGACTCTTAATAGCTGTTTGTTCCTGATGTTATCGATGTATGATTCCTTTTCCAATGAGAACTTTAATGAAGCGTAATGCGTTAGGTAGTTTGAACTGCTTATTTCTTGATGCCAGTTTTGAAGTGCAATGTCTTTCAGGCGTTGTAATAGACATGATAGAAACATATTTAAATCCCCAACATCCTGCGCAATCCATACATGTGAAAATCCTATTCTAAACAAAGTTTCTCGTATTCCGGATGTCCAATTTCTTTTTCCTGTATCATCAAGGGATTTAAGCATTCGGTAACACTGGTGTGGTAAGCGATCAGATGGCATTCGTACTGCTTTTATCCAATACTTGATGGCTTTTACTTGAGTAGACACAAAAATTAGATGTCTACCGGTGTCGCCTAAAATTGCCTTGTTTGAAGCGAACTTTCCAACTTTGAAGAGATGTTTAAAGAAGTTTGTCTGGACTTTTTCGATAGAGGCTGAAAACGTAAATCCCCACACTTCTGCTCCATAAAGGAGGATTGGTAAAACTTTTCTATCGAATATGGTACAGGCGGTTGAAAATGAAATTTCAGAATTTGTCTGCAGAATCCTGTTTACTGCAAGGCATGCTTTGCTGGCCTGATAGGCGAGAGTGTCACAAGCTTTGGTCCAAACTAGACGTGATGAGAAGATAATTCCGAGGTATTTATAGTAGGTAGCTGTTTCTATAGGGAGTCCTTTATAAGTCCATTTTTCCTTATTTGCTAATTTTCCACCTTTTCTAAAAACTATAACCTTGGTTTTATTTAAGTTCAGTTGCAGCCCTGAATCCGCGCAATATCCCTCCAGTGTGTTGAGCTGTTTCTGTAGATTGATGATTGTCGACGCAAATAACACAACGTCATCTACAAAAAGAAGGAGCATCAAGTCTTCAATATCTTCGGTAACAAATATTCCACTAGCAGAAGATTTGTACATGACAGCTACAAGTTCATTTATAAATAGAATAAATAGCAGCGGGCTGAGTACGCAGCCCTCTCGGACACCTACAGATGTTGAAAATAACTGAGTTGTTTGACCTTGTACTTTCACACAAGCTTTGATTGATGAATACATGTTTTTGAGAAGTGTTAACAGTTTTCCATGACACCCTTTTTGGTGCAGTAGAGTCAACATTCTTTTCCTGTCCACCAAGTCAAATGCTTTTCGGAAATCTATGAAACAGCAGTAAAATCTGCCTTTTGATTTGCAAAGATATTTTGAGCAAAGTGCTTGAAGCGTGAATAAATGGTCTGCTGTAGAATATCCAGGACGAAATCCCGCTTGACTTTCTGATATAAGTTCGTTTGTATCTACCCATTTTCGCAACCTCTTGTCGACAATATCCATGAATATCTTCCCCATTACGTTTAAAAGCGAAATACCCCTATAATTATTTGGGTCGTTAGGGTCTCCTGATTTGAAGATTGGGATGACCATTCCATTATTCCATTCCGCTGGGAAAGTTCCACTGTCAAGTACTTTATTGAAAAGCAATATGAGGTGTTTGATGAAGAAAACACTCGTTAATTTAAAAGGTTCTGGGGGAAAACCGTCTTGGCCAGGAGATTTCCCATTCACAAGGCCCTGTATAGACTCCTTTATTTCTTCTTCCGTAATTTTGTCTTCCAAAAAAGCATCATTATTTGCTAGACCATCACAATCATAACAAGAATGTTGATCAATGAAGTGAGTTATAACACTGTTAGGACTGTTTCTTGTGATATCTGGGTTCAGTAGATCTTTGAAATAGGTTTGCCATTTAGTAGCATTTAGTGTGCAGTTTGTAGAGTGTTTGCATCAAACTGCCGTTTCAAAATCCTCCAAAACTGCTTACAGTTACCGTTACGGGCGGCGTTTTCTATTTCGTCTGCTACTTTTCTTTCATGAAGTCTTTTCTTATGTTCACAGCACTGTTAAAATTTTTGCTTTGCTTCCAGATATTGGCCAGTGTTGGAGTAGCACTTAAATCGTCTCATTTTGTGCAACATTCTGTATTTTGCCGACTTTAAATTCTGACACTCCCCATCAAACCATGCAGGTTGCATTCGATTTTGTGCTGTTTTGAAGCCAGAATAGACTGGTTTTCCGAAAGCTGATACAATATCTGACATTTTTCGTATTGCTTTGTTAATATCACTTTCAAGCAGTTCCTCAAATTCATTTATCATATCCTTGACCTTTGCTGTATTGTAGATGTTGTACAGTTGTGCTACCTCTTCTGTTGTACATTTGAACTTCAGCACTTTCTGGAGAGGAATATCATAAATCCGATTGATATCTTGGGCAAAGTTAATGACGTTATTCAGACTACACGACAGGGGCATATGATCAGATTCCGATCGTGGCATGACTGTCATATCAGATATTTTGTTAAATAGATAATCCGAAACAAGAATATAGTCTACAACACTGGTACCAGACCTTGATACAAAGGTAAAATTACTCGGTGTGTCTCCCGACGTTCGCCCATTGACGATTCGTAGACTGAATATCTTGCAGAGTTCCAGTAGACGCCATCCGTAGTTGTTCACAACAGTATCACATGAGTGTCGGGGAGGCAAGTAGTTGTCTTCTTTATAGTCTTCTCCAAGTGGTAAGTATTTGCTATTGTCATCGATGATACAGTCTGCTTCGTTTCCAGTTCTCGCGTTGTAGTCGCCCATTATGATAAACTGAGCTTCAGTTCCATAATCACACATTATTTGATGTAGTCTAGATTCAAATCTTGCTATTCCGTCTTCTTCTGCATTCTTATATTCAGGGGAATACTCAAGATGGATATAAACAAATCCAATAAACAATGGTGGGCTACTATCCTTCACAAGAAAGCACATCATATTTTTCCACTCATGGTAAACTCTCTTGAAGTTATCACTTACATCCCTGCTAACACATACACTCATTCCACCAGAGAATCTTCCCCGGTCAAGCGCTCGTTGGGCATCCATGGTATAGCACACTACATTTTTAAAAGTGTTTGTAAGACTATCTTTAAAATTCACACACATGGTTTCAGAAAAACAGAACATGTCAAATCGGTCAAAAAAATTGCAAAAATCGGAATTGTTTATTTTTTATAACGATCCATGGACATTCCATGTTAATACATTTAGTAAACGTTCAGCAGATGAGTCAGTAGAGTTAACTGTTATAGGTGTGTCACTGTGGTCTCGGCCGTTTCCCTATTGGGAGCTTGCGTGTCCCCCCCTCTGCTGCTGTATCTGGATGTTCCTGGTCATGTTCGGCTCTTCGTGGGGTTTGACTTTTCCAATTGCGCCATTGGCGAATTTTTCGTAGGGCACCATCACTCTCCTCCAGTGCAAACACATTACCCTCAATGATGAGTTTATCATAGCTCATGAAGGCTACTTTCCCCTCATCTCTGGCCTGCTGCATTGGTGGAAACAGTTGAGATCTGACGCATCTGACCCTCTCTGTGAAGTCCTCAGAAACACGGTGTTGTTTGTCACCCTTCACTGTAGCGCGGGCACTCGACATGATATATTGTTTGTCTTTGAACAAAGCTAGTTTTACAATAACCGGTCTATTTGCGCTTTTGGAAGTTAATCTATGGGTACGTTCAATGTGTATTCCACTAGCATTATCAATCTTCACATGCTCTTTGAGAAAATCACGCACTTTATTCTCTGTTATTAATTAAGTCATTAATACAGCATTACAAAACTTATTTTGAAACTTCTATGACAACAGTAAGACAGACAATCTGAGCATCAAGAGGTTAAAAAATGTCAAATGAAATAAACTCAAAATCTGAATAATTATCCCTTTTTATTAAATGAAAGAATATATCAGTTTGATATTGTGCAACCAAGGACGTTCATAGCAATAACAACTGTAACAACGCTTGTGATTCTAGTCGATTCTTTCATAAATTTTAGTGATAGAACATGATTAACATTTTCGACATACTTAATAGCGTTTTGTTCATTGAAATATAAAAATGTCGGTTGCATTCTATGAGCATACAAAGTAAAAATCCCACAACTAGATTACATCGGTACACAAGTGCACTGTTGCATCGCCAAGATTTAGCTTATTGGAACACGTGTCTGTTAATAAAACAAAGACCTGCGGAACTGTCATGTGAATCCTTTTTGAGTTCATGTGAAAAGTGAAGAATGATATGATAAATCTATACCGCTCAAAATGTACCTGCTTGAATAACACAGCGTGTGTTACTTCCTGAACTGTCTTTACATCAGTTTGCAGTATTTATTGATATATTTAGTAGAGGTGTAACGATACGGCAATACATTATCGTATTGTGATACATGGGCCACAATATATCGTATCATATCGTAGGATGTGTATCGAGATACATAAAATAATTATAAATTCTCGATGTATAGGTACTCAAAAATGAGATATACATTAAAAAGATGCTTCATTATGCACCCAAGTACCTCTTCTAAAATGTGGAAGTTCATATTACAATTACATCAAAATGCTTCAAGTAAATTCTTACTCAAGATTAACTGACTCCAAAAGTTTGGGAAAAGATCATTATGTTAGATTATATTATTTGGATACGTATCGTATCATGACCTCCATATCGGGATACGTATCGTATCGCAACCCTCCTGTATCGTTACACCTCTAATATTTAGAAATCTTTTTCTTACTTTTTGATATATGTTACCATTTATTAGGCACTGAATTAAGTGATTTTAGAAATTGGTAGTTAACTACGTATCTCTGTCAATAACAGATGTGATTAAAGAGCAATTTCATGATATTCATCCTTTATTGTTTTGCTTTGATATGAACATGAAAATTTCAAAAGTAAAGCTCGATTCATTATAGAAACTCAAAACATCTCCAATATTCATCCTAAAATGGCAGATGATAAATACTTAATATATAAGTCATACGAATTCGGAAGCTAATTCACAGATCAAATTTACATAGAAACTAGTAATATAAAGTTTTCAACATTACGTTTTATTGATTGACGCGCATATAACTTTCGGGTTTTCGGTCCTAGCCCCGAGTTCAAACCTCAAACATTGCAACGTACGTAGGCTACCTTTTAAAATTTCCTGTAAATGTTACTATTGATATAGGTTTGCTCACAAACTCAAGTAGTGACGCGTTCAGTTTGTCATGATCATCCATCTTTTGTTCATCTTTTATTTTCTACGTTCTAATATCATTGTTCTGTTACTTGCACGGATGTAGAAAAAGTTGTCAACTCTAGACTTGCTAATCGAGGAGCTAGACGGTTAAGGGAATCTCGTTTTTCCACGGTCATGGAAGAGGGCCAAATTTCAGACTTTCACTGGCCGAAATCAGTAGCTCAGCTTGACCTGTTACATGGTGATAGCCATGTGTGTTTACTTAGTTTCAATGACGCAACAAGGTCAAAGCTCATCAGTGTCTTGGAAGGCAGGTCATCCGTCACACTCGACTGCTTAACGAGATAAGGGCAGATAATTTCAGAAACTGACTCTAATAGCTGGTAATGTTCTTTCATGGATTCGTTAATTTTCCCTTTTCGGAAACATTGTTTTAAAACTACAAAAGACTTGATGATGTTTATTCACTCAAAAACTTGTTAAAACGCACTCAAAAAGAACATTTTAGAACAATCGGATAGCAACAATTACAGTTAGGCATCGAGTAAAAAGTGCCGAAGTTCGGGCGATTTTGGATGGTGTAGAACCTCGGTCAGTTTGCCCTATAACATGACGTTTAAGCAATATTGGCAATACACTGGATATATGAATTCGTAATGTTTACACAAGACTTGTTGCCTTGCAACAATTAATTGGCTGGAAAAGGTACTTTTCATCAAAATAGTTTAGAGTGCTTAGAATGTTAATAATGAAAAACTCAACTTCCATTTGTAAATCCTCATACAGATTTGCATAAGTGTAACTCTCCCTTTAATTTCACGTTTCTTTTCTTTGCGTTATCTGAGGTTGATGGGCATTCTAGAGGTTGAGCATCTTCCTACGCAGAGCCTAAAAGGCCAGTTTCCAAACTGTCATTTTATGACTTGCTGCATAGCCTTGAGTTTTCTGTGCTTGCTCTCTACTCTGTAGGGGCACTATAGCAGCACAGAAAAGTAAAGTCTCTGCAGCAAGGCATAAAATGACAGTTTGGAAACTGGCCTTTTAGGCTCTGCGTAGGAAGATGGAGGTTGAGATTATGAAGAAGATGACGGCACTATTATGGATAAACAACTGCTTCTTTTTGGTTTTGCGACGTTTCGACATAGATACTAAGATAGATATATAGATACATCAGTTGCTTGATACAAGTATCACTTGCTTGAGAACGGCACCTGCAACTTCTTCTCAATCATTGTAATGATCCTTATAAACTCAAAAAGAAGCATCAAGAATGTTTGATCAGAAAATACATACACATTCTAGGTAGCCATACAATAAGTGGGATACACTGTTCATTGAACAGACTGCTTGACACAAAACCCAACAATAAACAAGATGCAAATGTTCCAATTTTTAAATTACTTTGTTTGTGTGAGGACAATATATAAAGCATTTATGCCTCGTTTACACTAGACCACGATTAGGCCACGATGGCCACGATTCAATATCTTCTTTTAAATCGCAACTCAATTATGAAGCGTGGGGTAGCGCAGATAGAAATCGTGGTGATCGCAACGGATCTCAATGATCGTTAGGCATCTCTATAATCGAGTCAAAATATTAAACATGTTTAATATTTTGCCACGATCATGCCGATTTTTTAGTGATCGTTTCAGAACGTGGCAGGGCGTAGTAGAGCGTTATCATCGGGACAGAGTGCATTAGAGCGTATTAGAGCGCACAAAAGCGCAATGGAGCGCATCGAGATGATCGTAACACATCGTGTAAGATGTTACTTCAAATGTCCCCACGATTCTAACAACATGTTTTGCGCTCTATTTCGATTGTTTTACGATCTCCTGCGTTGCGTCACGTTGTCTACATTATTGGCCTGTTTGCGGACGTTTTAGCAAGCTGTACTACGAATACCGCTCACGCTCTACTACGCTGTACCTCGCTCTGTTACGCTCTGTCACGATCTATAACGCTCTCAAGTTTTGCACTACGTTCTGTTGCGTTGGGATTTTCCCTATAAATTGTCTCACGCTGCCAAGCGACAACCATTGTGATTTACTGTCAGTAGCATCACAAGTATCGTCATTCAAGACACATCATGGCACCCATAAAAGCAAAGGGCAAGGGAAAGGGCTCCGAAATTGCCATCACTTCCCGAATGCATGAGAACGATGCATCTTCTAACCCAGACACCATAGAGAGGAGAGTTACCAATTCAGACAATTCTCCATGTTGAACTCGCTGAATGAAGTGACATAATATATACATAACATGTACTTCTTATACTAATAGAAATAATCGTGTTATTCGTGCTCGTAATTGTCACATAAAAGGCAACAAAAGGCAACAGTTCGTTGTGAACGTATCAAAGCGCGAGAAATCGTTTGTGAAGAACTCGGTGTAAGCTACAGTATTATCAACAGAGCTTGGAATCGTTTCCTTACCTCTGTTACTGCTGCCAGACAATCATCTTCCTACGGAAAGCCAAAAACACCAGTTTCCGAACTGTCAGTTTTATGCCTTGGCGCAGAGCCTTGATTTTCTGTGCTTGTTCTCTAGCTTACTATGGGGGAAAGCAAAAGTCCACTCAGAAAGTAACTGGAGGTTGCTAACAAGCGCTTATAGGGGCGCTGATATCAGCACAGAAAGGGTCGGCAGCAAGGCTTAAATTGACAACTGAAAACTGACGTGAAAGTCCAACAACTCTGCGTGAAGACCGTTTTCTTCTACTGCAAGCTCTGAGATATGTGGTCATCGTTTCAACACAAACTGTGGGTAGACGACAGCATGAGGACGGTCTGCAGGCATGGTGACCATGTGTTTTCCAATACCCTTAACTCCTGCTCACCGTGGTGCACTGAGTAGGCTACTGAGAATGGCGATCGGTCTGCTCACAAACTGAAGCATGATGAGCCTCAATCCTGTCTCGACTTTGCTGGTAGACGGGCGAGAATCAGTCTGACTAAAATCGACTGTGATTCGAGGGAAAAAAGTGTAAAAATATTGTCTCTAGTGGGGTTTGAACTTCAACCAACCCGGCTTTCCTCTCATTCACGAGACGGAGAGGATGTTCTTGCTGATTCGAGCCCCGATAGAGACAATATTTTTGATAGTTTATTCCTCGGAGTACGGTCGGTTTTAATCAGACTGGGCGAGAATTGGAGAAGACAGGGGAAAGGTTGGGAGATGATACCGTTGCTGAACAAGTATCCAGGAGGTTCAGTCATGGTATGGGTTGGAATCAGCTAGGATGAAAAGACTTATCTGCATGTTCTTGAGAACTGGTATTCGTCGAAGGGATGATATTTCGAGTGTCTACGTATAACCTTACGTGCAGCTGTCGGGGATAACCTAATTCTTATGGACGACATTGCCCGTCCATATCGAGCAAGGGTGCATTCTCTCACCACAAAGGCAACTCAGTCATACCCGAGTAAGCCTCTGTTCTATTACGTCTAATACATGGGATAGAAAGGTAGAAATCTGATTGGAGGCAATCGAAGTTAGTTGTGCAATCGGCGACGCCGTTTCAAAAGTGGTCATTGGCAAAATCTCGGCCGTTTCCGTGTGGTTCGGCAAAGCTATCGTTCAAATTTAACATCCAAGGGAGATAACTCTTCCTTTTACAAAACATCGCTTTTTACCTTCTTATTAGTTTTTATTTGGTTGATTAGTAAAATAAAATCTATCATAAAACAAATGATAATTTACACAATTATGAAACAGTTTCTATCTAATGAAGAACACTATCCATATCTGATTTTCAAATATTTTCCCCTCACACTGTTAATGAAAAATAAACCTAAAGGCATGACATTGTCAATGTCACGATGCGACCGTTAAGAATTCCCCAAGTCATGGATATCCAAAAGGTGTTTTCATTGGCTGCATGTAAAGGAGATATCTTAAGTTACGTTTTGCCGCTAGGGCAATCTGCCGGAACCCCATGATCTTGGCGTAATAGAACAGAGGCTTGCCCGCACTGAGCTGCCTCTGTGGGAAGAGAATGGCAAGGATGGTGCAGCATTATTTTCAAATTATACCAATTGTGCAGATGAAGTGGCCTGTTCGTTCACCGGATCTTAATCCAATAGAACGTGTTTAAAAACTTCATAAAACGTTGTTAGACGGTGCGGTTCAACCAAGCATGAAACAGAAACTCGGAAGGGCCCTCGATAATGATATGAGCCGTCTCCAACAGTAGCATATTCAGCCCCATTGGCAGCACGAGAAGACGACGTCAAGCTGTAGTGGTTGCTAGAGATATGCATACGTCATTGATACTCGTCGCTTTTGACCCTTGTTATCTTTAGCTGCAGTTACATCCTTGTTCATCGTTGGTTTATTTAGGTGTCATGACAGCGAATTTGTTTAAGAGTGTAATCCATTGTCAAAGATTTAAGTTAATTTCATACATTGTCAATACCAGAGATAGAATGTTCTTTCCTCCAAAACCTTGTTGATCCTATAGGATTAAGAGGAAGACTGCCATTCAAAGTTCATGACCTTTGTGTATCCTTAATGTTCTTTATCATTGTAATGAACCATGTAGACGTCACTGCAAGTACACCATACTTGCACTTCGCCTTACATATAAATTCGTTGGATGAAAAATACCATCTTTTGGAGACCACCTCCCTTACATTGATCTATAACCACAGGAACCCGATATCGTAAATAAAATGTAGGTAAAACGTGGGTAAGATATATGTAATACTCTGGTAAGACAGATCCGTCCCCTATATGTAATACTTTATTACATATAGGGGACGGATCTTTCTTACCCACGTTTTACCTACATTTCATTTACGATATCGGGTTTCTGTGTCTATAACCCGACAATATGGTGGCTAGCCATGTGTGACGGATTTTTTAACGATATCAGCTGAGGGGCAAAGGTAACTTTAAACCCAGATAGTAGTCTCACACAGCATAGCCGATTGAGTTACACAAGTGACAACTATTTTCCCAAAGTTCCACGTGAGCTAGCAAAGCCACAGGTGTCTATTTCTACCTTATCAACCGAATGACATTGTAAAGTAGAAATCGCCAAACAAAAAACGCCTAGGCCTTTGACTTGAATTTTGACCTAAAACGCATTACGAATTTGGAAGAATTTAAAATATGTGAGTGGTCATGTGAATTCACTGAACAGTGTCCGGTTGCAAATATGAGATATCGTAGTATTCTTACCTGAAAAAATGAGACATAAGACTTGAACTGAAATGTATGTTTCTGATGCAAAAAATTAGTATGTTAATAAGCTGTTTATCTCAATACTGTCATAGAAACTGTAAACTATTTATTCAGTATTTGTTCCCTTATAGTTATACATCTGGTGACATAAAACATACACCGATTTAAAAAATCTCGTTTGGCATTCTGTTCTGAAATTAAGCGCCTGTTAGTGTTACAAAATACTGTTCTGCCGAGTTCGTTCCTTGAATTTGATGTCAATTTCACAGTTGTGACAACGAACGTGCATCCCGTGCAAATTGCTTTACGGGTTTGTTTAATCTCGCATTGACATGGGCTGTATCATGTCTCTAAATCAATCTAGTTAAAACTAGCTGTAATGTGTACCTCTCCGAAGTCCTCACGTTTCAAACTAGCTGTAATGTTTATGTCCAATAAGTCATACATTAAATCATTGATATTTATGCTCATAATGTGTAAAATGCAATATAAATCCTAACGACGCCCGATTCAAAGAGATGAGCCAGTTCTTTTTCCATTGGTTGGTTTCCGCGCATGCGCGACACGGATCAGATGGGTTAGTAGCTAGATGTAAAGTGATGACTTAGGGGACATTGATCTGCCTCTGTGAGGAGAGAATGGTCCCATCCATACTTACTTCGAAGCGACAAAATTGCCACATATTGCCACACACAAGAATGGAACATAACTGAAATACCAAAAACGTCAGGTTTGATTGACAGAGTTGTCTTCACGATGTTGACCTCTTGTTTTCATTTGAAAAGTCAAGAGAATGTCTAAGAAATCTAGATGATTGTTGATTGATAAGTTCAGTAATTACTTTTAGGTAAGAAGTCAACGAAATTTCGTTAAGCAATCTAACAGCTCTGATTCAAGCAGTCGGTGCTTATGGATGCTACTCATGTGAAGTACGCAAAACCGACCTCTAAGATTTTGCGTCCATGACGGAACCATGGTTTTCCGGTTGACGGTGGTCTAAAGTTATTGCACATCAGTTTTCGTTAGGCAAATTGGTGTTTTCTGGCAGTCAAATATCTCCCCGTCCCGCTATATGGAAAAACTCATCACTATCAACATTCATACCAAAGTAATATGTTCCACATAGCAAATTGAAAAGCATAAGATTTCTTTACTGCAGAGTTTATCATACAAACGGGTCGATAGTGTACAACTGTATACCCTTCAGTCGCTAAATCACTCAACCCAGTTCTGCGCTTGGCTATTTCGTTCAGGCTGAAACATATACTTTTTACGTGGACATCGGTATTTCAAGGATGGAAATGTGATAGGAATAGAATTTTTTTTTTATCTGAACAACTGGCTGGAGAGACTTTGGTCGAGTTAATTACAGGAAGGAGTGAGTGCTTTGGGATAAGAGATGGATTGATAGTGATATGTGCGAGGTTAGGTTGCTTAAATGTGAATAGGTAGGTTTGTTAACAAGGGGATATATATGTGGGAATGTCACAGGTATATTATCATGCCAATGGCTATCCTGTAACTCTAAACAATCTCGGTGACTGCGTGTTATTTACTTCAGCATGAGGACATGAACCCTGTATTAATATAGATCTGGTCTGGAAATGATTTGAATCCCCGACTGGTTTCACACTACCCAGTGATCATCATGGTGCTATATAGCATGGCAACGACGTTTTTAATCTATTTATTACTTGAACTATGAAGAAGTTTTGTTGTGTAAATATATACATATATAATCAAAAGATAAAAAATGACACGAAGCCAATCAAAACTCCAACATGTTTCAATGGTATCATCAGGGAGTCTAACAAAATACTCAATGGTATCATCAGGGAATCTAACAAAATACTCAATGGTATCATCAGGGAATCTAACAAAATACTCAATGGTATCATCAGGGAGTCTAACAAAATACTCAATGGTATCATCAGGGAGTCTAACAAAATACTCAATGGTATCATCAGGGAGTCTAACAAAATACTCAATGGTATCATCAGGGAGTCTAACAAAATACTCAATGGTATCATCAGGGAGTCTAACAAAATACTCAATGGTATCATCAGGGAGTCTAACAAAATACTCAATGGTATCATCAGGGAGTCTAACAACATACTCAATGGTATCATCAGGGTGTCTAACAAAATACTCAATGGTATCATCAGGGAGTCTAACAAAATACTCAATGGTATCATCAGGGAGTCTAACAAAATACTCAATGGTATCATCAGGGAGTCTAACAAAATACTCAATGGTATCATCAGGGTGTCTAACAAAATACTCAATGGTATCATCAGGGAGTCTAACAATATATAGTTATCTCACGAGTATCGTTAGAATCGTAAAGAAAGTTATTCAAAGGTGTAACGCCATACTAAACATACAAGGGTTTAAACGGAAAATTACATTCTCATTTTAGAGGTATGACAACCATTGATTTGATACACACATCTCACCTCCGTTGCATTAATAGTATATGACATTATGATGTTAGCTTCATCAATTGTGTAAAAAAGTATGAGTTGATCCGTTGATATTGACAAGGACAAGACTCGGTATTTTTAGTTACATAGAACCGATATTTCTAAATAAAATCGCGACTTGGCAAGCAAGATCGGGGTAGGCCATCATGACCGCAGTACTGTCAAAGCAAGCACTCATAACATTGCGACGCAACAATTGAATAGCGATGACATGTTCGTTCACTCCTAACAGAATTATTCCATTGATAAAATGAAGTAATGTCAATGTCAACCACAAGCTAAGACCGACTTGCAGAGCAACCGTGCAGGGAGGGACACGAGACCCTCTACATTCTGTATAGGCCCATTTTCAACAGTGAGTATGCAAATGTGGCTCCACTGAACCTTGAAATCTACCAGTTCGTGTTTCCTGCGATTGTTTACCGTCATATTCATTTTGGATTCAGTTAACTGGTTGTGACCGTAAGTACTTTTTATAACCGATGATGTTTCTAAATTTACTTATTTTTATATTTCCACAACTATTGTTTTTAAAAGCCGTGTTTTTCCATTTGATCACGTAACATGGTCGACACGTGTTATGTATATTGTGCTCATCTGTATCTCAAATTAATTCTTCTACTCAGTTCTCTCGTTGTGATCCACAATAAGGGTTTAGAAGTGGTGCAGATAATAGGGAAATTTTACTTTAATATGGGTTTATTCAAATTCTATATTGAAGATGATAGGTCTTATCTCTCTTTTCCTTCCTTTGTATCGTCCTTACACTTATCAGTACTTGTATGACTTAAACGTGTATGTTACAACAAATATAATTATATTGGTTCTGCAGCGCAATAGGATTTGTGTTAAATAATGTGTGTAAAAAAGAACACGCATCTTCTGGAAGCAATTATCAGGGGTTAATGAAACAGATAAAACCATGTATTATTCATCAGCACTATTTTATATACCGGTTTTTACCACGACTCTATTGTTTGGACCCGTGGTATAACTAACCAAAATGTTAGTTATACTACACCAGTGAATCAGCCGGAACTACTTTCATTTAACCCTTCTCATGACAGACTAAAAAACAGAATGTAACATACACCTTCAATTTCAAATAACGACAAACAACCATGGGAAACTTTTATTAGTTTTTTTTTTACATTTTTGATATTTTGTTAATTGTAAGGGTGCCTTGTCATCGTTTGAGGTAGTCGTTACAGTCGGAGGACGTCGTTTTGGCTGACCATTTCTTCGTATTGGCGGAGAAGTTGAGACCAACACGTCTCTCTTCTATTCACACAAACGATTCACCCGTATGAATCTTTTCCGTTTTTCCGAAATTTCTTTTCTCCTGGAAAGGCGTCATGTTTGTCGTTCCATAAAAGACCTGCAAAGAGTTAAGACTGTTATGTTAAACTGAATCATTAGAGAATAGAGATGGAGAATATTTTCAGAAGCCTTAACACATAATGAACTGAACATTTTCTTCGTTGTACGATTTTGTCATTCCCGTCATCCCTTTGATGACTTATATGCTATACTTTAATAATTAATTATGACTTCTTCCATGATTCGACTTAACCAATTCTTAACCCGCAGCCCTATCAATAACAATTGTGGGGTTTTTTTTAAGGAAATTCTTAATTTTGATTTTTCGAGAGATTGTTCCATTCTTCGGATGACAGTATTTACTGCAAATTTATATCTAAATTTAATTAAATGATCAGTGACAGAAACCTCATTATCTAGCCATGACAGATCATTGCACCATTTAAACAACTGTACTGTTAAAACAGACAGTCCGTGATAATTATGGTAATTCATTCAAAACATCTCGCATGTTCATTCGAATGCCAAAATAAGGTAAAGAAATGTGTTAATTTTCTTCCTGAAAATGTTATTGAACGTCAAACTAATGCATTCTTTGAATATCAAGAATTTATGACTAAGTCAATATAGACTATTCTTAAGATAGTAGATAACTTCTTCATAGGTAATAACTAAAACATCTCATTAAATTAATTCCTGTCTTCTTCGTCAAGTGCATCTGACACGAACACATATGCAATGAAGAGGCAAAATTGTAAACTAATTGTAGTTCTATTTATACAATTTATTTCAATAAAACGGTGATAATGAACACAAAAAGACAAATGTGCTTAATATTCAACCTTCATGGGGCTTCAAACGCATTCTTTACATAAACAGAATAGAATTAAAGAAATTAATTGCATCGTCGATTACGTATGGAAATATTAAAGTATGTCAATACAGTGCACGTTAATTGGTTGTTCAAGAGACAGGAAAATTCAATGAATTTAGATAAACCGTGTATAAAACCAAATATGTAATGGGAGTCTTCTGTCATATCGTATATCTTATTTTCTTCAAGATGGCACTCTTTTTTGGTAGAAACACTTCCAAATTCTAAATTTGTATGTTAAATTCATCGAGAGGAAAGTAGTCACCTGTCATTTGGGCGCATCATCCATGTTTAAAGAGAATGTTGCCTACGTCCTCACCTTCCATTGTACACAGTGACAATGTCGCCTTCTCCGAAAACCCATGTCGTTTTTATCATGGAGTGCACGTGCAAAGCATGACCCACGCGCTGTTGTTGTAACCGTAGTTTTCTACGCAAAAGCTGCTCGAGAATATTTGGTAGCTTCTTAAGGCGTGATAAGGCACATTGTTTGGTAAAGAGAACATAGTTCAACGCATTTTTACAATTTACGTATGGTATTTTACTAAATATATATTGTTTATATATGTCGTTGTGTTGGTCGTGGTATAAGTAAGTTATACGACTCGTATTGGTCGTCTAGTCCACGACATGGTTGGTTATACGACTCGCCGCTCCGCGGCTCGTCGTATAACCAACCATGTCGTGGACTAGACGACCAATACTCGTCATATAACTATTACATATTTCGGGAACCAGTGATATCGTAGGAGGATCCGTTTCGTAGAAGCGGTGATTTCGTAGGAGGATCTGTTTTGTAGCAGGTGATTTCGTAGGAGTGATATTTATCATATAAATTCTTGAATACGTTTAAGTATGTAGCCATTGAATATATTATCACTCAATTTCAAAGTTGATGCCAGATGTTACATTGAACTTGTATGTTACTACGTGCTTATGAAACATCATCACAGGTTGTACATTTTTCTTAAGTTACATATTTTCATTTGTTCTAATATGTCTGCGGGTGAAAATGTTGATAATACCATGCAAGGTTTTATAAAACATCAAATCAAGAATGTGAACAGTTCCAACTTTAACCTGGACATTAAATCTAAAAACAATGTATGAAGAGATGACCTAAATGCAAAGAATTTTGACTGGGTATTGTTTGTAAAGGCAATACATTTACAAACTTGGTTATATTTTAATATTTCCTTTTAAAGTTAAGTTTTCTCCTTTTTCTACTAATAGTGTAGATATTTTGCTTCACTATTAAACAGATAATGTTCACGGGATTGTCATTTTCCTTTGAAACCCAGAATAATATTTTCTTATGTAAAATCAATATTTCCTTCTGCCAACTTTTTAAGCCATTTTGCCAACTCTTCCAACACTTTCCTAGAATGATTACAATCACAAAGTTAATGGATAACACTTTCAGGTATCTGGTTACAGAAAGAGCACAAATATTAATCAGTATACCCTATTTTTTATAAATCATCATTTGTTGTTAATATACCATGAATTGTTTTTTGTACTGAAACCATTTCAAATTTACACTTTGGTACATCTATTTGCCATCAAGTGTATATTTTCCCATTCATGTTGTTGGAACACCCATCTTAAATTGCCATTAGATTTAACAAAAGTCAATTGGTCAATTGATATGTAAAACGTTTTGCTATTGGTTATCATTAAAATGTTTTATGGCAAAACATGATTATATGCATATGTGTTTATACAATTGTCAAAAACAATTTTTCTCTTTGTCCAAAAAAATGAATCAAACTTCTCTTAATATCTTGATACGTTAGAAAATAAACATCTATACCATATTTATCATTTTAATTGCCCCAGAGTATATATCTATCATCATTATATTACTATTATGCCACAATGACTGGTTAAGAACATCAGCATTTGAGTTCTCATTCTGATAGCACATTATCATATAATCAGACCAGGCTTCTACTACATCTTCCCAAAATCAACAGAATAATATAACACAAAAACTGAACTGAAAATTGATACTTTAAATTAGAAATCAGTGCGAAATATATAGTCTCCTGAAGTGTTTAACACTCAAGCCTCTTGTACTACAATACATTTGGATGCAATGAATCTCATTAACATAACCCATTAGATTGTTTGAGAAGAAGTTGATTTATTGAAAAGTGTATGCAAGGACACGTAGGCTATTGATAACAAGAAACAATAAATTCAATTAATAGTCGGCATCATGTAAATTTAATTTAAAATATAATTTACATTTTACTGCAAGTAAACTTTATTACAACTTAATAGCTACAAATGTGCGAATTACGTTTCCATTACAATTTACGTTCCAGCAACTTGTTTTAATGGTTGTTGCTAAGTAGGACTTCTTTCTGATTACTTCTTTCTTTTAACTCAATCCATAAGATAATTTTGTTCTTGGTCATCGAATGAAAACCAAATAAGCCTTAACATTTAGTTGAGACATGTTCATATTTGAAAACCAGAAAAAGAAAGTTCATTCATTCAAAATTTTCTTTGAACCTTCTGCGAGGTTATATTTGTATTTTTTCTTATCAAAACCATTTATTGGAGATTGATTTATATTTACAAAACAGATTTAATAGTATGATAGACGAAAGCCATGATGAGTAGGCCTATTCGTGATTATAGGAAGTATGATACTCTATTTACTCATTCTGCATCCAGAAAACCCTATTTATAAACAAACAGACAGCAGTTAAAGGGGCAGTAGCACGTTTTTAGGGGGAGTATAAGGTGTTGTCAGGAAAATGAAAATTAATGGTTCCAATTGAAAGACAATGTATTTAAACTAAATGGAGCAGTAATAATTCAAATATATATTGTAAAGTTTAGCCATGCGATTCCTTTTTCTTACTCAAAATGAATTAAAGGTGTTCACACAAAAATGGCCGCCAATGGATTTCATGTGAATCTTCAAACTTTGTCCTCTGACTATGGATGATTGACTTGTTTAATGAGATTTTTGACACTGTCAATATAATACATTTAACATTAACTTACAATTATCAGTGAAAATTTTGAAATATAAAGTTATCAAAAAAAGTGCTACTGCCTCTTTAAGGTAGTATAAACCAAGAACCAAGCAGGCCATGATATACAGGTAGTGTTGTACAATGTTCAATGTTCATACTATTTCACAGCATGTGAATAATAATTAACATTGTATAATTTTATTTCTTTGCTCGCAGAACTTGGTTAAACACCAATGGAAAACCCTCCTGATTTGCATTCTCAAAGCTAAGATTAATACGTCATGCAAAATTTATCCATTTTTTTATCAATAATACTTTTGCTCATTCTCTAAGGTAAGATTATAACAAGAGCAAATCGTAATTGGAATACGTCGTGCAAAATTAAAACGTTTTTTATAAATACTTTTGCTTATGTTTGATTAAAAGATATGCAATTAATAAGAATATATTTGATGATATTTTACTCAGAATAGAATAAAGAAAACATGTCGAAGTGTACGCATTGTTAATACACTTATGGTTATTGCATTAGGTTTGTATTTTCTGATGCAAAAGGTCAATTGGTTTGTGAATTTGCATTTTTCATTTTTTTTTCTACTTGGCAGTTGTAAAGAATTAATTTCTCTGATTGCCTATCCACAATGTATTCCTGTTTCAAAAAAGAAGTTTAGAATTCATATTTCTTATTGCGTATAAACATTGAATTCCTGTTTCAAAAAGAAGTTTAGAATTCATATTTCTTTTTGCCTATCCACATTGAATTCCCCGTTTAAGATTGAAGTTCAGAATTGATATCTCAGATTGCCTATCCACATTGCATTCCTGTTTCAAAAAGAAGTTTAGAATTCATATTTCTTATTGCGTATAAACATTGAATTCCTGTTTCAGAATGAAGTTTCGAATTTTTATCTCTGATTGCATATCCACATTGAATTCCTGTTTCAGAATGAAGTTTAGAATTTATATCTCTGATTGCATATCCACATTGAATTCCTGTTTCAGAATGAAGTTTAGAATTCATATCTCTGATTGCATATCCACATTGAATTCCTGTTTCAAAATGAAGTTTTGAATTCATATCTCTGATTGCCTATCCACATTGAATTCCTGTTTCAAAAAGAAGTTTAGAATCAATATATCTGATTGCCTATCCACATTGCATTCCTGTTTCAAAAAGAAGTTTAGAATCAATATATCTGATAGCGTATCCACATTGCATTCCTGTTTCAAAAAGAAGTTTAGAATTCATATTTCTTATTGCATATAAACATAAATTCCTGTTTCAAAAAGAAGTTTAGAATTCATATTTCTTTTTGCCTATCCACATTGAATTACCCGTTTAAGATTGAAATTTGGAATTCATATCTCTGATTGCATATCCATATTGAAATCCTGTTTCAAAATGAAGTTTTAGAATTCATATTACTTAAAGGGTATCCACATTGAATTCCTGTTTCAAAATGAAGTTTTGAATTCATATCTCTGATTGCCTATCCACATTGAATTCCTGTTTCAAAATGAAGTTTGGAATTCATTTCTCTGATTGCATATCCACATTGCATTCCTGTTTCAGAATGAAGTCTACGAACGAGAAAGACGTCGAGCCCTATGAGCTGGTTCGCCTCTCGGGGAAGACCTCTGGGGGTGAGGAGGAGGGGGAGGGGGAGGAGGCGGAGAGTGATGACGGGAACGAGGAGAGGGGGAACTGGTCCTCACAGGTCGACTACCTCCTCTCCGTCCTCGGATTCATCGTTGCCCTTGGAAACGTGTGGAGGTTTCCCTACATCTGCAGCAGGAACGGCGGTGGTAGGGGTGCTTTATCTTTTAGTTTAAGAATTAGATAATATATTGCTGACCCTGAATTAATCATCGTTTTCTTTTGTAAAGAAAGGGTTCTTCTATATATGAGGCGGGGATACACTACCAATAATAACTTTATTCATTATTTCAAAAACTGCGTACTCTTAACTTAACTGATAAATCAGCATTACACTTTCGAATCCGAAGTTCACAGGGTGATCGTTTTAGTTATCACATTTTTAGCAACCGATGACAACTTTCTTTCTAACCAACTTTGATGGGTGTGTGTGTCACCATATCCCACTCTTCAACTCTTCAGATGATATAACCTAATGTCAGATTTAGTCTTGAATTCAAAACTGTATCGACAAACCTCATGTGGAATGTGAGGTTGGAGCCTTTACGCGTCTATGGAACTGTTGTTAAATCGGTTACAGGCCTTAAGAGCTTAACGATCACTCCGTAGGCTTACACCGTATGTCTGTATGTCTTGTAATGCAGGTAATGCATGATCAACTTTAATTGGTTGACTTTTTATCATGTGGAGTGAAGAAGTAAACTTTTTAATCGAAAAGTCGTGATTTTCAAAATAGAAAGGTTGTTATCAAGAAAATGCGCTGAATTACTTCTAAATGCCCTTTGAATGTTTGTTATTAACTTACACCTACATAATTACCTTATATACGAGAAGAGTGAGTTAGTGGGTGAGTTATCGTTTTATCGCCGTGTGAGTAATATTTCAGCCCTTAGCGGCTAGCGAGAAGAAGACACCCACCTACGGACTGCTCGGTTAAGTTATTTCTAAATTCAATTGGTACTTTCTTCAGTGTACTGCGCGTCCATTACCTCTATCTTTCTTCTGTCGCTCGAGCTCCACTTACACAACACTGGATCTCTTTGTATTTTGGTAGAGTATCTTTCGTCTCCCACGGTTAAATTTTCCACATTGACGTTTCTTTTCTATCCATTCATAGGTTACGCGTACGTTGTACAAGCAAATCTCTTTAAACTGCAATTAACTCCTCACGTTAAAGAATTCGTTAACGGACAGGGAAGAAAATTCCTCCCTCAAAACTTACAACGTGATGGAAATTTCCACATTGCTTGACATACCGCGTACATTTATGGAAGTAGAGTCAAACCAAATCCCCTTCCAAACCTTCACCGTTCACCTACTTTCTACAAAGGTGGATACATTTTGTTTGGGATTGGGAGGGGGGCCTTATCTGGGTTTTTTTAGTATGCATGAATTGATAATTATTCAAAGGTGCGTTCTTTGAGGGCCGTGCTGTCAACCTGATAGATGATTCTGAAATATGCTATTGACTCTTGTTGTCTCGTTATAATTCTATTTAATTGATATGCTGACATCAAACTGTCCCGATTACCACCAGATGTAACAACATGACTTTTTAAAATGAAACAACGCACGAAAAGAGGGAATTACGATGGCGACGGGATCTAAATGAAAGCCCATTTACCATAACAGTGCTCTAATGTAAGATACGAAACAGTGTAATTTTTACTATTGGCCAAATGGCCGTCAAACCGTCCTCGATAAATCAGTAAACGATATATTGTCAAGTCTTCTTTATTTCAATATTTTCATCGGGTAATACCGTCATGATTCAATAAATGTTTAATTTTTTGCCAACAAAATATTAATTTATTTTTGTTTATCGACTTCCCGTAAAACCAGTGGCAGATCCAGGATTTTGAAAAGGGGGAGGTCGGGTTCGGATTCAGAAATTGTCAACAGGGGAGGTGTATTGTTAAATTTTATTGTAATCTATAGCTGATTTTAAAACTTACGCCACTGATGTTATAAGTTATACCATTAAGACGTTGGGGACATGTCTGCTTGTTTTGATGAAAAGAGATCGACAGGGAATGACAGTTTGCGTATACCCTTCTCCTTCTTGTCGAGAGTATTACTACCTAAGTAATACGAGATTCGCGTTTCATACACCTCATGCATCGGTTGTTATCAATCAGTCTACTCCTGTAAT